>CAMXCT020006822.1:532608-604084 GCA_947184155.2 Cladocopium goreaui | reverse complement strand
ACAAATAATAATTTAAAAAATATTAATTACAAAACAAATATAAATATTAAAAAATAATTCCGATTTATTTTTTTTATATAAAATAATTTCTAACTAATATTTTATATATATCTAAGAAAAATTCATTTATAAAAAAATATATAAATATTAATATATAAATATATAAAATATTTATTATATAATATTTAAATAAATATAATATTTTTATAAAGAATAATATTATAATATATATTTTATTTTTAATAAATATATATAAAATTATTTTTATTTTCCTAATAATATATAACCTAATTAATTATATATATCTATATATTTTCTTCACTATAATAATAAACTAAAGGGTTAAGCCAAAAAAAACCCCAACAATAATTTTATATTTATTCATTTTAAATTATTATTTTAATAAATTTTAGAATATATTTAAATTAATTTAAATAAATTATAAATATTTAATGAAATATAATATAGAATTTTAATTAAATACTAATTTATATATTAAAAAATAAATAAATATATATATATATATTAATTTTATAATCAATATTCTTTTTTCACTGAGTAATGGGAGCTTTTGCTCCAAGTAATAGAATGATTTTCTAAATTCAAAGTTTCGGTGCAGCATTGCAGCATGGCATCAGATTTCTTCGAATTTGTCGTGCCAATAAATGGATGGGGAACAAATGATAGTATGCGTCGAAGGCATTCTTGTCTCACACTAACAGGTCAAAAATCAAAAATACTTTGTGATAATAAATAATGAATCGAATTACAGTATTCGAGTTAAGACCAATCCATGATTGCTTGTGTTTGTCAGTGTCTCCTCTATTGTTGGCCATGTCCCCGTTGTCCCACATCCTCATCTTTATTGAATATTCCAACGTTCAAGCGATGATGAAACTGGAAATGCATGGTTTTCAAAAAGTATATATCACCTTCCTCAGATCACTAACGCGCTTTGCAAACAAACAAAAAAAAAAGAATCAAACAATCACAATAATCAATATGAACCAACAAGCGGTGGGCAAAAGTCAACATTTCCATCGTGTAAACGCCGTTTGTGGCTGGTTGCTTGCTCAATTTTTGGGTACAAAAGAATTGGTCAACATTTCGGTCGCAGCCCAATTTATCGAAACCATATTCCATGACATGTCCCATTACATTTCAATATATCTTAAGTATAATTATGTATACCCCTTCAACTTCCTCCGGCTTGGTGGTAAAAACGCGACAAATTGCTTGGTTAAACGCTGCGGCGCGGTGCCACCCTCAGGCGCCATTCCTCACTGCTTCGGCCACACCAAGCAGTGCCAAGGTGGCCTTGAAATTTCAGCTGGAATTGGTGGACTGGCCCTGGGGTAAACACACAAAAAATGTGGAAAGCCATGGAAAACCCATGGGGAAACTCTTACACACGGAAAATGATTCCTACTGTACTTTCATGATGGGTTTGCCACATCTTTCTGTATGTTTACAGGAGGGTAAATGATTAAACTGATGGATTGAACTGTTTTTCCCCACCAGCTGTGTTCAAAATTCCCTTTGGTCTCCTGACCGAGAATTCAAAGCTTACGTAGGAGCTTACGACCGCTTACGTTTTCCAAAGGTTCGCTTACGACGCAACAACTTCAGGAACAACTTCAAAGAACTAGCTTACGCATCTCTTACGGCAAAACAGCATTGGCTCAGCATTGGGGATATGTCATGATTCTGATATGTAAACCTTGGGAAAACCAGAAGCCTTGGCTAACGCCAGGTGGAAGGCTGACCTGAGGGGAAGGTTGGCGTAGCCGGCCCACCACTGGGGACTGGGGATGCGGGGCTTTACAGCCGGGGATGAAAAGGAGATTTCTCACAAACGAAACTGCAAGTTGCCGCAGCCGGGCGAGCAACGAAGAAACAAGCGACCTTGGCAGAGAAAAATCATCTCTAGTGCAACCTGCTGCCAAGGTGAGGCCAGCAGGTTGGGGGGAGTGTGAAAGGATGTGCGCAGCCCTTAAGGTAGAGGCAGCCTTGAATAGTGGCTGTGCTCACTTGTATGGGTGGGTAAAGAAAACCTAAACGTAGATCACTTGCAAAGGATTGCAAAGGAACCACAATGGGCCAGGGGTCAGTGAATGCAACCTTCGCTTACGACTAGCTTACGGATTGCTTACGCCGAGCTTACGGCAAATTCCGATCTCATAAAAAACTAGGGCCGTGAAGAAAGTAGCAGTCGTTCTGGTCTGCTTTCCCTACATGCAATGGCATCATCATCATCATCATCATCAACATCATCATCAACACTATTCGATAACATGCACCAAACAAAGCACACAAGCTTGTTTGAACCCCAGCTCTCATGGCCTGACATCGACTTCCGGCTGGCTTACGGCAACATGTTTGTGACCCATGCTTACGTCAAACATTTCGCGCTGCTTTAGATTTTATCAGGGCTTGCCGCCCACGTCGTCCTCCACCTCCCGCTTCGGACACCGCCCTCAACCGCGAGCTCCAGATCTCAGTGGGCACTGCCGGACCTCAACCGCGAGCTCCAGATCTCAGTGGGCACTGCCGGACCTCAACCGCGAGCGCCAGATCTCAGTGGGCGCTGCCGGACCTTAACCGCGAGCTCCAGATCTCAGTGGGCACTGCGGGGCCTCAATTGCGAGTGCAAGATGTCACATAGAATGTCAGATAGAATGTCAGATAGAAGGCCAGAAAGAATGTCAGATAGAAGGCCAGAAAGAATGTCAGAAAGAGTGTCAGATAGAAGGCCAGATAGAATGTCAGACTAGATGCCAAATAGAATGCCAGAATGAATGCCTGAAAAGATGCCAGATAGAATGCCAGAAAGAAGTTAGATAACATGTTAGAATATATGCCAAAAGAATGTCGGAATACACATATATATATATGCCATGTGTACTTCCAGATGGTATGTCAGAAAGTATGTCAGAATAGTGTTTCAGGGTGGGGATCATTCGAAGAAATAGGGATTGCATCATCCAAACAAGGGAAAACCAAGGAACACTCACCAAACATTGGAATCGATATAACCATCAACAAATATCAACCATGGAGATTTGTCACAATAAGCAACTGAGGCCTCAAGTTTGCTTTCAACAACACGAAACCCATTGTTATATATGGGCAAATTTTAAGATTCAAGCAACAACACCGGGGAATAAAGCAGAATTGAGAGAGAAGCAACAATAACACGTGCTGCGAGCAAAGAACAAATAGGGCTTTGAACAAGAGTCTGGTCTCAATGAAGAAACAAGAAACTTTGATGCAACAAGAAATTCTAAGAAAAGGGTTTCAAGAAGGGTCCAGTCCGGCTCTGACCAGCAATAGCTGGTGTTTTTTGAAGCAGCAATTGGTGCAGATGTACAGGCAGTGATACTGAGATTCACTAACTAGACAATGAGATGACAATTGTAAAACAAACTGTTTTGAAAGACCTGGATGGAAACAAACCTGATGCGGAATAGGCCTGACCTGAGTTTTACATGCTAGACTGTCTTACATATTTCTTTGGATGCATTTTTCTACCTTCCTTTTGAACACATTCACCCCCCTTGCTTCTCCTCACCAATCATCAATCACCAATCACCACTCGATCATAACACCACCACCATCAATCATCCTATTGGTATTTGTCTGAACATGGCAATTTTATCCCACAACGATCGCACCACTTTTTGGAAAATATATGAAAATATGATGATACACCAGTAAACTGCTTGGTGGTTTCAATCCATGACAAAAACTCAGTCAATCAGAATCCTCATCCTAGATATGGTCAAAACGTATTGGACACCAGCAACCAGATACATACTGATACTTTCACACTTTTGTTGGTTGAATATGGTCAACTCATGTCAAACTATTTTATTTCCCCACTTTTCCGAGGCAAATCGAAACGACCATCTGGAAACAAATATGGACAACTCGAGTTATCGCTTTATCTTTGGAGAATCAACGTCTACCATCTGGAAATTTAACATAGCCATTGAAAATGGCACTTTATATCAAAATGGTGATTTTTCATAGTTATGTTAGTTTACCAGAGGGTAAACCCTAGGAATCCATAGGATTTTTGGGTCCCTCAAACTTTCACGAGCCATTCCCACCCTCACCTGCTCCTGTGAATCTCCCTTGAGGAGTGCCACCATGGACGCTGAACCACCAGCCTTGCTGCGCGCAAGGAAGCAAATGGTGGGATCAAAAGCCATGCTGGATATCAAAATAGCTGGAAAATGAATGTTCATTCACCACAAATTGTAGAATCATAGGGTTTTTTTTATCCATTTGGCATCCTTCCGGAATTCCAACAATAACGACTGATAGACTTCATACCAACGTTTTTCATCACTTTGCAACGGCACCACATCAAGATTCCATCCACAATACCTTCCGATAGATGGCCAGATGGGAAAAAAACATATCTGACTTCTTCAGAAACATGATCCACGATTGAGCAGTGTTCAAAACCATCTATCATCCCATTGTACTGGTTGGTCAATAGGATTTCCAATATAACGGATGCTCGTCCCCAATATATTAGGTAGCATAACTCCCTATAATCATCAACCGGGGTTTTGAACACTGCTCAACTGTTGCAGAACATATCATCTGATCCTTCATTGATGAATCAATCCACTATCCACTCTGACAGGAAGGGCCTTCACTACAACCCAAATGGCTGAAGACACTCGGCCTGGTCATAGTCACGCTCTTTCCCAGCATGCTATGATAAGCCCGGTGTTGAATTTGTTTCACTCGGAATGGACCCCATAAAACGTCTGTTGGGAGCATAGAATTGTTTGTACGGAATGGCAACATATATGGGGGCTCTATCTTGAGTGTTATCTATAGGTTCCATCTGAAAGCCCCAAACTTTACCATTTGATCTAGATGACTTCGTGGTGACCTCCTTATCACTTCTCCAGATCTTATTGCTATCTCAGTTACCCCGTGTAAAAATCCATACTTATCTAAAATTATATCTACAAGACTTCAGAAGCTCTTATTAAACGGACACTTTATCTATAATCATCCATAGTCATCTATAATCAATCATCTATAGTGTCTATAGTTGTCTATAATAGTTATCTACAATGTCTAGAAGCGCCAAGGCACGCGAATGATGGCCAGTTGATTCTCCAGGTTGTCCTGGAAAAAGCACGGTGAAACTCTGGATTTCTGCCCAACCATGGGATAAAGGGAGCCTAGTGCCATAGGGAGCCATGACCGGATGCATTTTAAAGCCAACTCGTTAAGGGGGGCGAATTACATATCCGGGTCCAGTAGTGTTTCGAACTTTGTAGATGCATATATAAACATAAATGTAATTATATGTATCTAATTGTATCTATATGTATCTATGAACACTATATGCACGGCCCATCCATGCCTGTGCCAGAGTCCACAAGGCTTCAGCAGCTTCTTCACGTACCATGGGCCTGATCATCGTCAAGGTGCTAGTCATTCATGCCATTCATGCAGAGCTTGGAAAAGCGATGACAGAAAATCATGGAAAACCCATCGAAAAATATCGAACATATATTGAACATGAGGATTATGGGTGATTTCTGCTGATTCCATGGCGGTTTTTCGTGGTTTTTAGTGGATTTTTCAAACCTGGTGATCCTTGGGGAGATGAAGCCACCACCAATACATCATAATACATCCCCATTATTGTTGGTGTACATCTCTATATAAAATCTCATAAAAAAGGTATTGTATGGCTTCACACCCCCATAGTATATCATACTATCATATCAATGGGATTTTCAGGATCCTAAAATGGAGCTACTGAACCATATTTTGGGCCATATTTGGTGGGTATATCCCCTTAAATAGCTCTTATATATGGTAGGATGGCCATTGAATGATAGTTCCCTATGTTTTGTGGCTTAAAATCCCCAGGCGTCCCCGCATGGCATCTTCCAAAAGCTTCACCAGGGGCAGGATGGCTCCGGCCTTCGGCATTTGACCGGGTTTTTGTCGAAGAATCTGGTACATCAAGTACCATAGATATCCATAGATCTATATAACATATCATACCAGAATATCTCATAATACTATACCATAGATCTAGAGAGGAGCATCATTAAGTACCACCTACCACCATAGTTGATGGTTTACATTGGTTTACTACCATTTTTGCCATATTTTCCCTTTTTTTCACATGGGCATCCCTCAAAAGTAGCCATCTTTGTGGGGATGTTCCTCTCTGAGGTCTATCCATTTAGTCCTTTTCATTTGTATCCGCTTATCCCCCCAGCCCTTTTTAGGCATCGTCTCCCATTTCTGTTGATTAACATTTTTGTACACGTTTGTTGATGATCATTCTTCATATTACATCTGTTACATATGAAAACAGATCTGCTATCTTTGCCCAGGATAATCAAGAATACCCTCCGGTAATTTAACATAGCTATTGAAAATACCACATTTATAGTGGATTTACCCATTGAACATGATGATTTTCCATAGTTATGTTAAATTATCAGAGGGTAAACCCTAGGAATCCATAGGATTTTTGGGTCCATAGGATCATCTTACAGTCCCGGGGAGATCCCCGGACCCGCCTCAGCAATGGCCTGTTGGTTCTCCGCATGCGACGTGGCCAGGTTGCGCAACGCCACGATGGCAGTGCCCTGGCTTCTTGTATTCAATGGATTGGTTTAAGGGAAAAATTACTGGTTTAAGCCCCATGATCTTCATGGGAAAATCGATGGTTTCCGGTTCAGATTTTCCCTTAAACCAATCCATTGATGTATACTACACATTGATACACATTGTGATTTTTAGGTCGTGGTCGGCAGTTGAGTCAGATTGGTGGATTTAATGAGCAATTGGAACTATTGATGGATCAACCAGCGGATATGATGTCAGCCCAGGGGTTTGATGATAGTGATGGTCCCTGTTACAGGACTGGGGATATCCAAGCTACGTTCCAAACTCATAAGTGCTGAGCAGCCAAACTGGATTCGGGCGAATTTCCCAAATTCTTAAGTCTGTCCCCTCCAAGAAACATCCAAACATAGCCTCATAATATGAATCAACGGAGAAACTCTTATTTCTTGTGCCCCCGGGATGTGCGGAATCATTGAGGCAGCCAACACATCACACGTTCTATACGAACATAAGAAACTCCCACATAGATACAATAGTTTTTGCACGAACTGGCAGTATTCACCTCATCACTTCCAGGTTTCACACATTGTTTTTCACCTCTTTGGGGGGCTGTTCAGGTTCCAAACGTAATCCACATCAAGTCCGGTCCATTTCCGCCTTCATCATGTCGCCATGCAGTCGTTCCACTAGGGGCGAAACCGCCCCGGCACGCACGATAGCTGCCTGGTTGCACAAGGAAAAATCATGAACACGTATGAAAATCGAAGATTTTACCATCAGAAGCAGGGATTTTACCATCAGAAGCAGGGTCACACTGGAATTTTACGTTGAAAGTAAATCTCAATCTTGGGATATTTGGGGTTGATCTAGCCGACGCCCTGCCAAACGTTTGATTCTTAGTGGGATTATGGTAAACTCATGAAAGCAAACAACTCCAAGCGTATGGCTACAATCCATCCAGCAATTCAAGGGCTCAATCCCAATTTGATGGGAACAGATTGTACACTTAACACCATCAACACTTTACTATCAAAAATCGAATTTTGAGATTCCACATGTTTGAATTACTTACTTCCACTAGATCTAACTGCTGAACAAAACCCTGAAAAAATCCAGTGGTCTGAAACCTTTTGGGAGAAATCACTTTGGGTCCGTCTCGGTCCATTTTGCCCCGCCTGAATGGGCGGGGAATGAGCTGCTAAGGCGCCCAGGGTTGAGGCCGCCTGGGATGACCCGCCTGGGGTTTTCTCATGTTTTCTCAAAGGGGGGGTACCCCCAGTCATCCTCCATTTTCATCGGAGATTTTTCATTATATATATATATATATTATATAATCATATATATATATATACGTATAAACCATCCATTTATGGAAACACCCATATGGTAATAGTAGGTTTTGAAGGGTTTTCACCCATCCCCACATACTGTGGATGGTTGCATATGGTTGCGAAATCCTGCACCACCAGAAGGATGGTAAAACCCCTATAATTCATGGGATAAACAATGGATAGATCACCGTTTTCAACTGGTGCAGGATTTCGCAACCATCCACACGTATGGAGAGAAATGGACATGGCCAACATGGCCTGCTCTTGCGCCAGCAGCGTCTTGCCACGCAGCAGCGCCACCAAGGGAGGGACAGCGCCCAGCAACGCGGAGGGCGCTGAGTCCTGTGGCGGTGCGCGGTGCTGAGTGGTCCATTTTTTGGGCAAATCTAAACTAACATGGGGTGGGTAATTATGTAATTAATTGTCATCTAATATGCTTATGTAATTACCATCCATTACCTCTTATCGTATTATTTTGACATCTCTGTGCGTAATCTAATCTACTGTAAGACTGGAGGTAATTATCCAATCTGATTATCGAATTCAATCTGATTATCGAATTCATCCATTTTTAGTTGACCATCATTAGTTAACCATCCATTGCTTGACATCTCTAGTTAACCATACCGTTTTCTACCAGTAATTATCTTGTCATTAATAATCTACTGTAATCCAGTTTAATCTGATCTAATCTATCCATCTATCTATAATGTAATTTGGACTGATGCACAAACGCATGAAGTAGAATATGAGACATGTTCACCAGCAAATGTGTGACAACCTACACACCTGGCGATTGTAACAAAAAACATGCCGTGTCTAGTCTAACAGTCCTGACTAACTGCTTGAATCCGTATTTTAGCACATTTTAGCTGCTTTAAGCGCCAATTGTTCACTGCCAAAACCAGCTGAATCCTACTTCGGCCAGTGATATCCCCAACAAGATATGGCCTTGTCCCCCCAAAAAAGTACTACCACCCCCACCCAAACATCATGGTTTTAACTCAACCTTCTGCAAATTTCCGCATACCCTCCGGTAGTTAAACATGGTAATGGAACATCTCCCATATCTATATCTATATATATATATATTATGTATATATGTATATACATATATATGTAATGTTTATCCAAGCTATAAATCTTCATTTCGGGGATTTTCCAGCCAACCACTTTTGATGACACCCGAGGGTATCATTATGATGTCTTTACCCCAATGATATCCTAATAATGGTATCCCAATTGGTATCATCCCACTGAATAAAGGGTTTCCTATAAAGACCTTTCATGATTTATCATACCAAGAAATATCCCAATGATCATCCCAAATATTCTCCATATTCCCTATAAATCCCTATGGAACCCATGTATTTTATCATGATGTCATCTCTGCATCCGCTCGATCATCCAGGAACTTCGTGTTGGGTCGCAATGGGCAGGCACCCGCTCTTGAAGAGCCAAAATGGCATAGAATTTCCCGATAAATCCCTCTGAATATCTTCCATGATTGGTACAGTATATTCTCATTATATTCCCAATGATTATCCCACATAAATGGATATATTCCCATTATCTCCCAATCATATTTCCTATAAATCCTATGATTTTCCTCATGGTGTTCCTATGATTTCATGGCAGCCCCCCAGAGTCGAAGCCTGCTCCGCTGCAGCACCTGCCGCCAAGCTCTTCAAAAGGCTGGCGGCCATGACTAGGGCGGGTGCCTGGCGCGCTACCATCTGGGGATGGTTTATACCGCCCATAATCTTATGGTGATGTTGGTGATGGATTAGAATTTTGAGTTTACCACAATCAACATGTCAACTGTAATGGGGATCTATGAGGAGATATATATATATATATATACATGTATATACATAGAGGATATCATGGGAATAATGATAGGGCTGTATGTAAATATATATACATATATATATACATATATATATATACATATATATATATATACATACATATATATATATACATATATATATATATACATATATATATATACATTATATACACATCTGAATAGCCACTTCTTGACTTTGCCCACATATAGGTAGCCCCAGCCTTCCGCTTACCTCGCGGAATTGCGAGGTCAGTGGAGAGTCTGGGGTTTCCTGTTAGCCACCTGAAAGGGGCCAATAACTTCACTGAGATACTGGCCATGCTACCTGGGTCAATTGTAATCATTCACCAATCTGAAATAAGGACATTTTGGGATAGTTTCAGTGAGATCGCGGTGAGGCCGTTATAACTTACCCAGAAATCATCAACATTTCGAGACCATCAAAAACTGGTTGGTGGCTTCAGCCCCTCAGAAATTTAGTTGTTGGGATAATTATCCTCAATATGCTTGGACATCAAAAACCCGAAACCACAAAGCAAAAAATATATTCAACTCATCAATCAGTTGTGTAATCCTTCATTAGATTCTACCCCAGGTCACTAGTGAAGACAGGTTCCAAACCATTGAGATGACTTGCTCAAATCGTGTTACATCATGTTACATCCTCAATATTTCCAAGATTTGGATAGATTTGGTTGGTTCAGCATGTTCAGCTCAGTCAAGCTCACCTGATTGGTCGATAAAAAACCTCCATAAATCCGTCGAAGACGTGACGTGACCATCCCCCAGCTCGGGACCTCATCGCGTTTCAAGATGCGGACCAATGGATCGATGGCACCTGCACAACGATGGAACATGCGAACTAGTAACCTCCCCAGCCAGTCCCTTTTTAAATGGAGCCTCATAGCTGGGAAACTCATCGAAAAACAGGGGGTTTTCCATTGCCATGTTTGCTTACCAGATGGTACCTCTATTATTTTAGTAGGATTTACCTTTCTGCATCTTTTGTTTTGGAGTTGCTTGTTGGCTGCTAAGGTGAGGCAACGGTACACGGCAGTGTCGGCGGTGTCTGACCTTCTTCTCTTCGTGCAATATTCTGACGAATGGATGTGTCCCAAAGCACAATATATGGTTCATCACAATATGGGTTGCCATCAATGTATATATATATATATAATATACTACTTATTCAAGTACGTATTTGCAATGTTCGGCCATTGATGGACCATATTGTACTTTTTCTACTTTTTATCGAAGTTAGAGTATTACGGTACCATATACATACACATATATATATATATATAACTATATACATATTTACAAATCTATACATAAGTCTGGCATTACACAATGACTCTTCATGGCAAATCATTGATACACACAGCACGAAAAAATATCAAGATTATCAAGAAACTTGCCACGTCTTGCAAGGGCTGCCCTAATCGTCTTGCCACTCTCCAGGACCTTGTAGAGCTGAATGCACGAACTCGCTTAGAGAAGAGGTTTCTGTGAGAAACGTAGGGGATCGCTTGGGCTTGTCCCAACGAAATCAGTACTAGGTCGATCTTCGGCGCTGCAATGTCACCTCCAAAATCACGCTGCAAATTCGGTCGGATACGGATGGTCAAGCCATCCTCATGGATTAGGTAAACCCAAAGGGCTTCGTCTATAGGAACCAGATCTGAGGCTAAGAGCCTTACATAAACCAAAGACGTAAAGAACCAACATAAAACAACGTAAACGCAACATAAAAGCAAACACAAGTGAATCATAAACACAAGTGAATCATAAACACAAGTGAATCATGAGTCATGGAACAGGAAATGATGATCGAAGCAGCTCCATCTGAAATCATGAAATTATTGAAGCACTCCTCATAAACTTCATCAGGACATGATGAGTTTTACAGCTCTGAAATCAAACCTGGGAAACATATTTTACAAAATTTTACACACACCAAAAACAGTTAAACACTCAGTCACTCATGTATAGTCAACGCCCCAAGGGTTGCTGTTTTTTTGGGTTCCTACTGAGTCAACGCCGATGGAGCCTCCTTGGGTAATCGCCACCTGGTTGTCCGGATTGTCTGAAGCCAAGTCGTTCCTGGCAGCTGAAGGAATAGAACCAACTGGAACCTGTAGGTACTGGGAATGTCGCCAAAAGTTGGCAAATTCATATTGTATATATATATATATATCTATCCATAATATATATTGTACATATCAACATCATTCAATATCTGACCCACAAATCATTCATTGGAGATCATTGGAGTGTAGGATCAAAATTGAATCTGAGAGCTTACAAGATGGTAGATGGTGGCTATACTGGTTATGAATCCGTCCTGAAAATATGCTCGTCTTTCTGACAAATCGTGCAACATTTGCATGGTGCGACCCTGGCAAAGCAAATTGCCAAAATGGTTGTGGGGAAAAATGTTGCAATAGAGAATCCATGCTGAGCGGCACTACATTTCGCTGGCATATGGCAGGCCATCTCACATGCAATGCTACAATCATCTGATGAACCCTCATTTGGGTGTTCCTTAAAATTGGGGTACCCCTTATCAACATTGGTTTCTCCCACTAGTGTACATGCCGAATCACTTGGATGATAGCTTGGGGTCCATTTGAAACAACCACCTGAATTTCATTTCTTGGCCATTCATTCCCATCATATTCCCACTATTCTTGATCCATGATCATTTGTTGGCTGAACGCGAAACCAATTGGACAAGTTTTTTGTCCTTTTCCTTCAGGAAGGGGACCCCTAGTTTGTAAGCTGGTTTATTACCCCATCTAACTATAGCAATAACCCCTATAAATTGCCTATAAATCCTAGTTAGCCAAGTTATAACTCAACTTAGCAAACTGTGGGGGCCCTTCCTGTCCAATTTCATTTCCGCCTGAGCCCCCTTGAGCCCCCTGAGCCCCCAGGCAACACAGCTGCAGCCACCACTCGGATCTGGGAAAGTCGATGACAATGGTGGTTTCACCAACAATGATGGTGTTTCGGTGTAACCAAAAGCAGGTTGAACTGGCAAAACATAGAAAAAAGGGACAACTATGATGGTTTAACCATGTTTAACCTGCAACTCAACGTGCTTTATATAACTCACAAATCATTTAAGTCCGACCAGCTCGAGCTGGACAGATTCAGGTGATGGATCCACAGGGTGCCCATCATGACCAATATCGCGGCCGGGTGGAAAAAAGGGGGCCTGAAATCAAGACATGTATCTAGAAATGCATCACATTTTGCATTACAAACTTGAGACCACCATGACCTGAATCATTTTGACTCATATAATCATTTTTTAATTGTATACTTCATTTTACTTATCATTTGCAAAGTTTTGGGATGACACATTTCATTCCCATTGGCTTGCCCACGCCAGCGTCATTGCAAGAGGCAAACAAACCCAGTCATGTTTCAGCGGGAAATAAGTTCATCATTCATGATTGGGAAAGAGATATAATAATTCAGCAATCATCAACCAACCATCAGTTGTGAATTGCATGACCCATCCACTCGGTGTCCCCGAGGGATCAAGCACATCCATCCCCCATAAAAAAAAGCCATTGATATCTTCCATTCATATCACCATTCACCCAGAAAAATACCCCCTATTTCATGCAATTTTCTGGGTTTGTCTCAAAATGGCGTACTCCCAAAATATCATGGTTCACCTTGATGTTCATCCATTTTCCCTACTTTTAAATTGCAATTTGGACGCATTTTTCATCATTCTTCCATGTTCAGACATACACCAATATCATATTGGATATTGTTAGTTACATCGCGTTGTATCCCATTGTATTCCCATGATAGATCCCATCATAACACCATATCTATTCATATCCCATGATACCCACAGACAAGATGACCGCCCAGGCCCCAGCTGTGCATATGTACTATAAACCCAACAGTTCACCAAATATATATAATATCCTTAGCATTCCTTAGTGATATCCCATTGATATCCTATGAGTTTCCTAGAATAAACGTCATATATACTTAGTTACCCTCCAGTAGATTAACATAGACCCTGCCAGATCGGGGTTGGAAGATTCGTTTCCACTAAAACATGGATTATTTTCAGGATCGAACTGTCGATTTACCAGTAAATATTTCACGTTATATTAATATGGATAATTTCCACTAAACAGTGTATATCCCATTTATATTTACAATTTTACAGTTGATATATCAATAGATATACTGGTAAATAATGGTAAATATGGGATATCAATGGCAAACATTACCCTCTGGTAAAGAAACATAGACCCTGAAAATAACATTTTTTTTATAACAGAAACTCATCTTCCAACACCTATCTGGCAGGGTCTATGTTAATTTACTGGAGGGTACATCAGTTACCCTCTGGTAAACGTTTACATAACTATGGAACATCACCATTTTTTAATAGGTACATCAGCTATAAATTGCAATTTTCAATAGCTATTTTGACATAACCAGAGGGTATATCCCATTAATATCCCATTAAATCACTATAAAATCCCATTAAATCACTATAAAATCCCATTAAATCACTATAAAATCCCATTAAATCACTATAAAATCCCATTAAATCACTATAAAATCCCATTAAATATAAAATCCCATTAAATCACTATGAAATCCCATTAAATCACTATGAAATCCCATTAAATCACTATGAAATCCCATTAAATCACTATAAAATCCCATTAAATCACTATGAAATCCCATTAAATCACTATAAAATCCCATTAAATCACTATGAAATCCCATTAAATCACTATGAAATCCCATTAAATCACTATGAAATCCCATTAAATCACTATAAAATCCCATTAAATCACTATAAAATCCCATTAAATCACTATAATATCAGTTATCCCATTGATCTCCCACGACGACGAAAGCGGCACATCCCGGCACCCTCTGCTCGTTGTCTTCCAGCAGCCGAATCAAGGGGTGAATGGCTCCAGCTTGGCCGATGGCCACCTGGTCATGGAAAACATGGGGACATCGGGATATAACATGAGATATAAGATGGTATATATATATATATCTATAACCAACAATAACATACAATAACCAACATGATATACGGATGTGTCTGAAAATGGGGGGCCGCCAATTTATGACAACTCCGACGAGGAACACAAGGCTTTAAAGTCCTGAGGTACCGGGCTACCCTATGTGCAGACAATCTCATGTAAACCCAAAGAGAACTTGCAACTATCATGGAATCAGCAATGGTATATAATGTGGTAAACGAAATGCCATAAGAATCCTAGTAACAAACCAGAAACTGGGCAGATTTAATATCTTGAATCATGGAGACAATAATCATGTGAACCAGTGGATTTTGGTCCAATTTTCAGGCAAACCCATATAGAATCCATTTGGATGATTATCTTGGTATCCTTCCAGAATGGCTCCCCAAGTGGGTAAACCGTTTACTCGGCCAACCTTTGATCACTGGCCAAAAAAGACCATTTTCTGCAGGCTATGGGCACCACGACATACTCGGATTTATGGCAACAAACCTAAACGCTATTTACCAAAGAACTCGCACAATTTTGTCGCCCAAATCCATATCTTTGAGATTGCTACCCGTCACCAATTGGCCATGCCTGATTCTGCGCATTGATCTCCTAGAGCAAACGAGACCCAGTGACCGTGTAGGGGCTAAACAACAAACTTGCTCGGGGATACATAGGATATTTACCTATTTGTCATATGTACGATGCGTAGATGCATCATATTTACCTTCCTATAAGTTTTACATCGCTCTGGAACATGGCCCATTGATACATTTGATACAGTAGATGGTTTTCCTATTAACAAATGACCATTTTCTAGTTTGCTGCGTTTCAATTACCAGAAGGGTAATACCTTGTTTTTCCATGCAAACCTAGGCTTGGCACCTGAAGAGGCCCGCAATACATTCTTCAGAAGGCTACTCTTGCTACCTCATCTAACAGTGCTGCAACTTTATCTTGCTAGTATGGCCATCTTAATATACAATAGCCCCCAATAAAATAGACAACTATATAATTTGGTGGGTTTTACGAACTTCTATCTTCTTTGGGGTTGTTTTTTTCACTTTAGTACAGTAGGGAAACACATGGCCAATCGTGGGATTTTCACGCAATCCACACATGTTTGTTGCTTCTTCTCGCCAATAATCGATTATTTTCTCATACCCCAAAGGGGCATTACCCCTATTCAACCCTATTATTGGGGAATATGAACCATATATAAAACCGTATTACACCAATGTTTCTGAGGTATGTCCACTTGGGATATATGAACATCTTCTATCTTCCAAGGCTTTCCGCATCCGGTGGTCCTTGCTGTTCCTGGCCAGGTTCCACAAGACGCGTGCGGCCTCCTCCCTTAGGCTGGGCCTTGGGAATATCGGTGTATGGAATATGCACCCAACTTAATAATTGGGTAAATAATGGGTATATTATTAACATCTATGAGCATCAGGGGTATATTATAGGTATTTTATGAACATCTATGAACATCATGGGTATATTAATGGGTATACTACATATTTGATATACAACGGATATTATCAATGGAATAATTATGCACCCAGCTTGATGTGAGCATAATGGAAATATAATGGGCAACCCTCCTGTAAACTTTGTAAACATAGATGTGGAAACCCATGGTTTCCCAATCCGGAACATGATCTACTCTCATGGGGGAGTGTGCAAAACATCTATCTTAGTTTTCCCGCAAAAGGGTATCTTCATGGGCATTCTTCATGGGTAGACAATGGGTATATCGATGGAATATACAACCAACCTAATGTGATATATGATTTATGGTCATCCAAAAAGTTAGGATTGATGATCATCTCCTACTATGGCCATAGGCTATACTATACGACCATGAACAAATCCAATCATTGACCATGGCACATATGGTAAACCATGGTAAAAAACGCAGATAAACTGTCTGTACATGTCTGTACCCCTTCTGTTCACATCAAAGTAGCTGGGGTTTATAGATGTTCATACCACACACATATTTGAACAATTGCATTTAAATTAAATGTATGGATCCATGCTTGTAATACCATTTAAAGATGGAAAAATCAAACCCAAAGATATTTTGACTGCGATCAATTTTTCTTTTTGACAAGATTTTTTTTCAAGAGGATCCGGCAAGAGTGAAATACTACTCAATCCTAACGAAGCACTCATCCACCACTTGCCCCTTTTCATCATCAAGGCCCTCTTGACCGATGGGAACCCCTAATCGCAGCTCGTTCGCTCCAACATCTGGCAGCTTCTAGCCCATCATTATCGGTGATACCCCATTCCCCTTGCGAAACACTACTTCTTATAGTTGATTGTATTATCATTCTGAATAATTTTGTACGTATATATACGTATATATATATATATATATGAGCGATTGTGAAAACCCTAGGTTCACGGAAAAGACATCCACAAATTTGGGAAGGTCCCATCGCTTACCACACGTTTGTACAATAATGATATATGGTAAACTTGGGGGGTATCGCTTGCAGGAAGCTGCTGCATTTATATATATATATATATGTGATGAACCATGAATAATATGTGATATTTGGGTATCGCTAATGTGATATTAGAGAAATATGATGACATAACCTTGAAAAGGGGTATCGCTAATTTGGGAAGGTCCCATCGCTTACCTCGTGTTTTTAACAATTTCCATCAATTTCCATAAACCAATGTCCGTCGAATACATATTTAGTATTGCCGGGGTTTTTACGGTTGCTCATATATGTATATATATATGTATATATATATGTGTATATATATATATGTATATATATATACACACGTATATATATATATATAATATACTATATGATATGAGTCAGTTGTATCCCAGCATTGGTTGAATGAGAAAACTGCGAGGAGATCCCGATAAGTATTGGCTTCTGAAATGGTGGTTACTTGTAGATTTGCCCTCACTCAAAATCAAGTTGATTGATCATCAGTTCTCAAGTTTCCAGGCTACAAGTCCCATTATGTTACAGTATATGGTTGAATCCACCTTTGATCTCCATTTTGTCACCACAATCTCTGGCAAAAGGAAGGCCGGAAGGCATCCCCACGTCTCGTGCCCAAGAAGTCGCACGAAGTGTGGCAAGGCCCCCGAGCGAACGACCGCAGCCTGCCAGGGACAGCCCAATCTTCAGGCTATCGTGATTTAATGAGGTTTCCAATGGGGGACATAATGGGATAACAATGGGTTAATAATAGGATAATCACAGGATAATGATGGCTATATGGAGGTTTCCTAAGTCAAGGGGTTTCTCCCAAATCATCTAAGTCATGGATGACTATTCTTGTTTTGAAAGCCATGGTGACTATGGTGACTTGGGGGATCTTGGGGGATCCTCCATTTGAAGACACCCCTAAATGGTGACCATGTTTTTTTTTTGGCCACAAATCTATCTGATGGTAAATGTGCAATCATCTACTATAACTGGTATAACTGGGATTTTTTTCCATGGGATTTTCGTGTTGCGCCAAGATGAAGACCATCTTGGAACCCATCCGATCTTTAGGGCACCCGATTTTTTCACCACAGATTTTCACCACATCCCCAAGGTGATATCAGTCATGATTGGAAGTCGAGCCATGTGTATTTTCTTTATACTGGAGCCATGTCAGAAACCCAAACAGTGTGGACTTAAGTCTCCATGTTATATCTATTCAGTGACAGTATAACCTAAAGATATAAAATGAAAACATGGATCTATTGGATCTACCGTCCTCCTGAAGAAGACACGTCATCGTCATCCCGACATCGGAAAATGATCTGCCACTGACCTGGTTGTCAGAATGCTCGGCTGCGAAAAGTCTCAACCTCAGAACCAGGCAAACGGCTTTTCCCAACGAAAAGCCTTTGTGGCAAGGGCTATGAAAAACCAATAGGTGGATGCCGATCCCTTTGATGAACACCAAAGCCTACACATCCTATGTCATTTTTACATCTGCTGGCAAAACTGGGCCCAGTGTATGGATCTACAAATGGGCCCCGTGTATGGATCGAATAATGGCCGATGTTCAAACATTGTTTATTTTTTTTTCCGTGGCCATATTAGATTCCCACATAAATGACCATACAGATTACCATAGGGATTGCCACACGGTGATATTGTATGATCTCTTATTGCAATCTCTTGCTATCTTGATGCCATATTTGACTACCAAAAGATATTTCGATGCATCGAGATACAATTTCGACTCATTTCTGTTCGACCTCAATTCCTGGCTTTTCTTGACGTCGCACAATTTGGTTCGGAAACCTAGCACTTTCCGCATTATAAAACATGGTGCCTGCGCTGCACATTTGTTCCAAACTCCTTTCAGTGACGGAATGGTAGATATATCAACTTGATTCAACTTACCACAAATTGATATATATATATACATACATAAATCTCATTGTTTGTAACCCGCAAAAAGACAGAAACACAATTTATCATTATTTTCGTAAGATTTTACTTTTCTATCGTTTTGGGGGGTTTCTGCAAAAACGACCCAATTTTCAGTGTCCCAGTTTTTCCATGGAATCTCGCCAGGTAGCATAAATGCCACTTTCTGCTTCTCCTCATCATTGCCCTCCTCTAAGGTTTTTAGCCTCATATCGACGACGTGTCAATAAGGTGGTGCCGTGGTACCCCATAGCCATAGGGTCTATGATGATCAGAACTGTAGTTCGATGGGGTGTGTGTTATATATATACATACCCTCTGGTTATTTAACATAGCTATGGTATAGATGGCCCATAGAAATAGATGATTTTCCCATTTAAAACCTCCATTTATAAGGGATTTTCCATGGCTATGTTAAATAACCAGAGGGTATATGATGTGTACATGTGTATGTTATATATATATATATATACGAAGTATGTATTTACACACCATCCTATTGTCTTAATATCTACTAATTACTCCTCAAAATTTGTGACTTGGGAATCACCCCAATGATCTGATGCACATCCCAGAAATCAAGAGGCGCAACGAGAAATGTTCACATCTTAATTGTTGGACCTTTGGTTTTAAGTTTTGTAGGACCATAGGATTCTCAGTTCCCCCGGAAAAAAACACGGAAACTCCCCGGCTAAAATTGATGAGCATTGCGAAACTCGATGATTTTGGAGGGTCGTTGCCAGGATTTATGTGACTTCCAAATTAGGGGTTGTCTCAATATGCCATGGTGGACACTAACCAGAATTCGTCTATGGGTTCTTATATGTTCTTATGTCATTTGCATGGCCATGTTTTTAAACCCTCAACTTGGATAGTTCAGCATTGAAACAAACCTGCAGGTTCTGTTTCCAAAAACTTTCTACTTAAGCAACCCCATTTGTAAACCTTGGATTGCTCTGGAATGCTCAAGAATACTGTAGGAATCTAAAACCTCGATGGTTGCTCCACTCTGGATTTCTGGATCGCCTCTTTATTTTTGGAGGATGATATTCCCCAAAATGGAATGCCAACTACATAAACTCTCTGGAAAACAACCCCTCCATGGGGAATCAACCTTAGTCATGTCCTCATTTCAAGGAGAACCTACCAACATTTTCTTGATTGACAAGGGTCTGGATCAAAAACCGTTCTACAAAAATTGCATTTATTTGGGTCTGAACATTTTATCGCGTTATATTCCTGCAATAGATGTTCTGTATATATTTATATATACACACTATATTACTCCCATATCAATATATCCCATTACGTTCGATTATATCCACTTATAATCTATATACATATATTGATATTATATCATTCCATTGTATCCCATTATATCCCATTACATGTACCATATTATTTATGGTTCAACCTCATTTTGGTCTTCACCAGACCACCTATCCTTGCCTCTTCCAAGCCCGCGCCCGGGAATTTCTGAGGCCCCAGCTGTGCAGTGAGTGCAGGATTTTCTTCGATCCTCGGCCATCCGCAGCGTATATACATATATTATTGTATATATATAAAAGGACTTTGTAAATCGGGAAATTCCAAGTTTCATCCAATGTTCCAATGCTTTGAACAACATTTATTGGATCACGTTTCAATTGAACTCAAGGTCAAAGGTCAGTTGGATATCATGGGACAAACCCAGAAGCCTAGCGGTTTCAAAGCTGGCCAACGTGGGTATAGCTCCAGGAGAATGTATCCTAATGTATGGGAATACCATCAACAGAAACGGGGATGTTTGTTAAAATCCAAACAATCCGAAGTACATAGTGATTTTTGCAGATCAGAATCTCTGCTGTACGGAATCTCTACTACGTTGATGAAACAAGTTGGTCAGCCCATCTGAGTCCAGAGGGCATTCCCCCCTGTGGTGCTGTTTGAATCCTGACTATACCCTATGTTTTTCTCAAGGTATCACCATGTTTCCTGGTTCAATGACCATTTTTTAGCTGGTTTACATAATCCCTGCTTTGCACTGCGTCAAGTGGGCGGCCTCCCCCGCTGTTTCCAGGATTCCCCAACCACGGAAGATGCACTGGGGGTATTGCCTGGTCAACAGCGGGGATGCACCAAAATCCACCGAAAAAATGATGGCATGACCAACAATGATGGCTTAACCAACAAACATGATGGTGTAACTCTGATGGTGAAACCAGCAAACAATGATGGTTTGAAGGAAGACATGAATGAATTGAGTAAACATGATACATCATGATAGTTTAATCAGCACAGAGACGGGGGTTCAACAAACAAACCGGATCAAAAAAGGTGGTTCTTCTGACCATCGTACCTAGGATGCCAGGCCAAAGAAAGCACTGGCTACTCTTTCCCCTTGATACCATGCAAACAAGTTGATCTTTAGCTGGGTATTCAATATACAAGTATATACCAGTACCATCATTATATCTGGATGAATTATAACAATTGCCCAACTTGAACAGTCCGGCCTAAAATGGGATAGTTACACCAAATTTCCAGTGATCGTAAAGCCATCAAAATAGCTCCCCTTCACCAGTCAAAATACAGAGCAACTCCTCAAAATCAGGGCAACTCCTCAAAACCATCTACGAAATGGAACTGATTCTGGATAAATGTATCGTTATTGCTGAGGTTTCGAGATGGTTTGGGATGGTTTCCAATTCTGAATTGAAATGGACGACCAAGATTTCCCATTGTGAGCTTCGATTACCTTGGTGTGGGAGACACGCGGATCAGCTGATTGAATTTCTGTGTGTCTACCGTCCCTCCAATATCTGTATGGACCCCCAAAAAATAGAACAGTCAAATCCTACAAAAATAGTGATCATACATACTTTTTCTATCTTTTTGGTGGTTGCTCTATTATGATTGCCCTGTCTTAGCTGCTCTTCCATTCTAGGAGTTGATTGGGAACTAAACCAATTATATAATCCTTCACCAATAGGTGTGTCTGAAAATGGGAAAAATCATGAAAAATCATTCACCAGTGGATCAGTGGCTCTATGATGTTGTTTTTCCCTATTGCTCCTCAAGACAGACCCGCGTATTTGAACTAATTGATAACATAGTCATCATCTATATCAGCGATCCTAAGTATCTCCCTCCATAAACCCTTCACCAAGATTCCCGTTCATTGCCATTATAACACATTTCCCTTACCATTGATTACCACTAGTTCTGAGAAGTAATTATGACAGAAATACCGATGAATTCACGATTAACATTAGTTAATTTTACCATTGCCGACCATTGCCATTAATTGCCATTAATTGCCATTAATTGCCATTAATTGCCATTAATTGCCATTAATTGTCATTATATAATTACCATTGATTGCCATTCATTACCAGTACCCTCCGGTAATCAAACGTGGGCCGGAAAAATCAGCCAGTTAGTTCGATGATTTTCTCATTCAAACCTTCATTCCCCTCCATTTCGTTCGGGAATATCCCAGCCACCTTGGAATTCCGCCGGCCTCGGCTTTCCATCTGTCAGGGATGGGCCCCTCATGGTTCTTCGCGTGAGTGTGAGCTTCCAAGCGCCAGAACCTCGGCACTGGGGATGCAAAAATGGTGGTAGCTCACCCACATCAGCCACTCAAAATCTACAAAAAATGGAGGATTTGGGCGATGTTCATATCAGAAAGTAGCTTGCAGAATTGGTTTACTCAAGATTTGTAGGGAAACCATGGAGTTTACCCAACTTTTTCTGATTGGCTATATGTTATCCCTTAAAACCGACTTGGTTTTATACATTATTATTATTTTTTCTATTGACATTTTATAGGATATCCCCATTACATCCACAATGCCGATCATATCCAAAATAAACCCTAAACAGGTTAGATATTCCAAATAATAACGTTACATAATCCTTTCCTCCTAAACCCCGTGGACACCCGCCCAAAAAATAATCACCTGGAGTATTTTAATACACATTATAAAATCAAAACCTGAATAAAACAACTATCATTTTCCCTTTCAAAACGCAAACCATCTAAATTCAGCTAGAACAACTACTGCCGAAAAACTAAAACCCCCTTTACTGTATTCCCCTATAATCAAAATCGTAATCAAAGAAACTAAAATGTTCGATTTCAAAAAGAAGACCACAATAAGAAGCACCCCAGGGTTGACTAGATCACATTTTTGGGTATTTCTGGTCTCCTGTTACTTTTGAATTGCCACAATTGCAAAATGCAGTTGACACACAAAACAAAACAAAAACACAAAATCTAGTTTTATTATTTGGGGCGTGTTCAGAAATGGAGAGAAGGGACTATCACCACCATATTAATCCCAATTATATCCCAGTTTCCATCCGCTAATCAAACCTGGCAATGAAACATCCACCATCTACAGTTGATTTTCCCATTAAACCATCGATTTAGAGCGGGGATGTTCAATTGCGATGTTTTTTTTTTATTATTTTTTAATTTGTTTGATTACCGGAGGGCATACTCCCAATTATCAGAATCATCCCAATTATATCTCCATCATATCCCCATGATACAAGGTGGTCCCGGCCAGTTGTAAGTTGGTTTATAAACTCCACTACCTCTAGTTATCAAACACCATATCCAATCTAATCATAAAGCAACTTTTCGTTTTCTAGGGGGCACCACCTATCCCTTTAAGTCCCAATGATCATGATCATAACTGCATTGCCAATCTTAGATGGTCAGTGTTTGCTGGTTAGTTAATATATATATATAATATATACTTATAATTTATTACATATATATATATATATATCCGCATTTCCAGCAACGATTAAAGTACCTAAGTACCCATCCAAGGGTATACTCCCAATTGTATCCCCACGATATACATATCCATGTAAATCCGAATGATCATGATCAACTTGGACTCGCATCAGGGACTTCCCTATGGATTCCCCAAATGGTGGATTTCTCATTGGGAAAATAACAAATCACCGAACATATATACCCAGGTAAATCATCCCTATAATTGAATCCCAAAGAGCATCACTATAAATTCAACTTCTCATCCCTATAAATTCAACTTCTCATCCCTATAAATCTCAGTTATCCCGAAAACACCACTTCTAATACCATCTTCAAAACTTCACTGCCCTCAGCTTCCAGCGAAAGCAGTGGCTGGATCAAGGCCATGAGCAGTATCCCCAAGACCACGCCTGAGCGGGAGCGGTCTTGGGGATTCCATACATAGTACCCCCCAAAAAACAGCCTTTTATGACAAACCCATATCTTAGTATTGTTGATTTTATAACTGACCACATCCCCATATTTGAAACACATATGCATTTTATCTTAATGACATCTCCATTATATGCCCATTTAAGTTATTTGCATTAAAACCTCTTGCGTTTACTTGCCATCTTTTGGGCTTCATCTTTCACCCCTGAAACGCGCCTGCCACCAGCAGTCCTACGCGGATGGCCGGAAATTCTGCAGGAAATCAGCCGCTTCGGGCAGTATCGGGGGGGAACGAACATTCCTGGTTTCGGCGTTCAGATCTAGGGCTGTTTCCTTCACAACTTCATCCAAACCACGGAGAGAACCACCATTACTATTGGTTAGTTGGCGCTGCTGTTGGGTCCCCCATTTTTTTGCGGTGACGTTGGTCGTTCAGGATCAATGCTTTCGATTAAGGCATCCCAAGGTATTGGCCTTGAAATAACCACAAAATAATTGGACCCCCCCAAAATCCAAAGGTATCCAATCATCCCCATCACAGCCGCATCCTCGATATTTTTCTGTTTAACCCACCACTTTTGGAGGGGCTTCTGAAAATCCCTTACATTAACCCCGACAATTGAGGTGATTTTCTGCAACTCTTGGGGTTTCACTAGGAAGCCATGATGCATTTTGATCATATGATACGGTGGTCTCACGCCGGGGATTTGGGGGCTCCCATGTTGCTTTTCAAGAGGTTGCGAACAATCCCAGTGTATAAGTGGGATTTCTCCATGTATCTATCTATGAATCTATCCATCCATTCAAATCTATTTAAGATTATCTAACATTATCTGGTCTCATCTTGATCTATCAAATCTATCACATATATCAAATCTATCACATATATCACATCTGTCAAATCTATGATATATATATAGTCTTATCTAACCTTATCCTACCTTATCTTATCATATCTTATCCAACCTTATCTAATATTATTCAATATCATCTAATCTTATCTAAAGCTTATCTAGTCTTATCATGTCTTATCTAATCTTGTCTAATCTTCTCGACGTTTATCTAAACTTATCGAATATTTATCTAATCTTATCCAATCTTATCTAATTTTATCTAATCCTATCTATTCTAATCATCTCTAATCTATATAATTCAACCTATATAACCAAATCTACTCTGATCTAGTCTACTCTATTCTACTCTAATCTACTCCGATCCAATCCACTCATATCTCTCTGTCTATCCCACGCAGAATTGGGTGAACTAACCAAACAATTACCCTTGGTTATTTAACATAGCCATGGAAAATGACCCATTTATAGATGGTTTACCTATTAAAAATGGTGATTTTCCATGGCTATGTTAAATAACCAGAGGGTAATTCACATGTTGGACCTCACCCCTGATCCCCTGTCCTCTTGGTGCTGAAAGCGACGATTTCGTCGATTTCACCGGATCCTCCGGCTCGGTGCCTCCAGGGACGAGTCGCGACTGCTCTCCGCAGGAACGGATGCTGCTATTATCCTATATATAGGAGTTTCTTAAAATGGGAGATCCACCATTTTTTATTTTTTGGGAAACCTCCATATATACATTGTAAATCATTGCAACCATTTACCTGCAAAAAAAAATGGCTTAGATTATTGCAAGTATCATCCTAGATCCTACTAGTATCTGAGAAACAGGATTCTGTGAAACACAAACTGTATGGGATAGCTTGTTATCGCGTCGTATGGTATTTTTTTTCATAGCGATGATGGGGTGGCTCATATTTATGGGATGGCTCATTGTGTCTTCTACGTACTTATTCATGGGATTCAATGGATCTTTCACAAAAAATGATGGAATATATCACCTTAGAAGGCACTATAGTTGACCTTCTTTTGTGTCCCTAGACCCCTTTTTCGATCAATATTGCCAAATTCTCGCCACTGCCCAAGTGGGGGCTGAGACACATAGCCATAAGCCAAACTGGTTCTTATGCCCGCGACCAATCTTTTAGACCCAGTAAAAAACAGTCAAACGCTATCATTTCCATTTTCCAAACAGCAACTAAACGGTATATTCTAAAAACAACAACATGTACGAACCATTATTTTTTTGTTTGTTTACCATGCTTTACCAACCATCGTTTTCAATGCTTCATGCAGTGCACACATCGTTGCTTGATCTTTGCCAGTGCGCCTGGCGGGTGTGGCACTTCAGCATGCTCAGCGCCTAAACGTTTTCCCGTGGATTGGGGGGTTGGAGCTGCAAAAAAAGGTGGATATGGCATGGATATCATCTGGATATCCTGGATTTCAGCATGCCACGTACATTTCAGGCTTTCTGGGGTTTCGAGGGTCGAAACCAAAGATTTGGGTGAGTGATTTGCAGATATTTGCAGTATTTGGATTTAACCAGTTTCAAACCCAAAGCCTTCAAAGAATCTCTTGGTGGATTTCGGGAGAAGTGCATGTTTGAACATGTTTGAACAGGAAGATTTGTAACTGTTGAAGCCGCAAAAACGCAGGCTCTAAGTGATTGTTGACACAAAGCATCTGAGCCCCCATCCCTGATCATTACAAGCCCCAACAAATGGGACCCCAAAGTGAACAGGGTTTCTTGGGGGTGTGTCAACAAGTTGTGCCATGAACGATTGCATCACAGTGAACATTTGCAATGGGTCCTCCAGCGTAGGCAGGCTCGTCAATGGGAAATCGATGTGCTACTCATGGTTCCGTCTATTGCTGCGCGTTTCGCCCAGAAAGTAAAAATAAAAATAACATGAAACTCTGAGCGAGTGAGTTGGTGCATTCCACTTTTTCAGTTTGCGATGTGGCCTGCACGTTGCCTCTTGCAGCGTGAATGTGGTTGGCAGGTGGTCCTTTTAGTTTCCTTGCCTGATTCAGGGTGTGCTTTGGGCCTCTAGGACCGTTGAGTACAACGATCTTGTTGCTTTGACTTCTATTTCTACTTGGGGGTGTTGATTGCTTAGAAGGAATTCACCAACCAATTTCGGCTTTACTTGGTATTGACTGATATGCAGAAGATCCACATGGTCATGTGGTCTTCATGCTAAACTGCTAACCAATGAATTGGAAAGCGAATCATCTGAATGGCAAATCATATATACATACATGTATGTATATATATATATAATTATATATAATATATATGTACATTGTACACCATTTGGATATATATACTGTATATATGGATATATCATATATTTGGTATTACAGAAATCCATCTCCAATTGACTGACCTCACAACAGCGTTGATCTCCGAAAAATGAGGCAGGCACGACCGCCGGCGCGGCCGTCGGCACTGCGGGTCTTGGAGGCCGCGGCCTCCAAGGGGTTTTCGGGCGGAAGGACCAACCATGGTCGAACTTCGAGTTCGTTTTGGGGATTTTTAAGGGGGAACCTAAGCAGCAAAAAAAGGAAACCACTGATGATTATGTTGCGCAAGATTATTAGTAGCAATTGGGATCTAAAGGAGATATGGGGATGGATCAATAGCTATTGTACCAAATTAATCGGAGAAGAGCATCCCTTTACAAGATATTGTGGACAAGATGGGTATAACAATGATGATAACCTATCTCCACATATAATAGCCTAACTATTAAATAGCTATCTAACCCACGTGGACAAAACCATCTTTAGATCCCAACTGGCCACTGGGGCTGCGTCGAACAACTGGACCTGCTGGAGCTCAAAAAACCGTTGCGACAGTCGCCCGAAAAGCTCTGGTTAATTCATATTAATGGTTAATATTATTAATATTTGGTAACCAATGGTACTGAACTTTCGGCACTGGATTGCAATTTGGTTATTTGGGTTAGCGGGGGGGATGGAATTGGGTTTTTCATTCCTCGAAAAAGCTGGTGATTACGGGATTTTGAAACACATCCCGGGATTTTCACCATGAAACCTGAATGGTTAACCATCAAACATCAGGACTTTAGCAAATATCGGCATCAAATACTTGGGATGTGGGTCATGGATGATTCTCCCTATAATTTCAAAAGGGGCTGTGGTGAACTTTGGAGTTGTGAGCTCAAACGTAGGACTCAGAACATGTCGCATTTATAAAAGGCTATTATTGGGTTGTATCACGTAGTATCTCTAATATCAAATATTCCCTCATGCTGGCGGACCGGCACCGTCATGACACCCCAATTCATTTGCCTGGGCAGAGCCAAACGATTCCTAAACTGGGCGTGTTTGCTATATTTCCCTAAAATGGAGGGATTTTCCTAACATCATCCATATTTTTTTTTGGATGCTTCCCCTAACCGCTAAGCAGCCCTCATTGATGGGCGACATGCTTCCGGGACCTCTTGGGCTTGGCTTTCCCATTGCTAAACATCCATAGACAAGTACGGATCAATGGTTGCTTCTATCTCCCATTCATTATATATGGCATGCTATATTATATATACGATTATATATATATATTATATTATAATAGATCATAATTATTATACTTCCCATCAACAAAAAACACAGGACGCTCTAAAGATCGGCACCCGGGTCTCTTCCAGCATCCCCCGCCTGAAAGGGCGAGGATTGCCGGCCCAATTCCACCTCTAGCTGAGCAATGCGCTGCTCTGCATCATGCAGTCCACGAAGCAGGTCCTTGTTGGCCTGTTTCAGCCTGCGGTCCGCTGCCCTCAGGAAGCTATGGTCCATTTAGTCCCATGATTTACTTTGAACATGGTGATATTCTTGAGATATGTTAGTTTATTAGAGGGTAACTGCTGCACCCATGAAATTTCGGAGCCATGTTCAAAGCTAAACTGATTGGATTCAAATCGCTCATTTCTATGAGTGGCAAATAAACACTAAAAACATAAAACAAAACCGGCACATAGATCCAGCTAAACCATCAGCAAATGGGTGTTTTATAAAATCGCGGTACCTCCAAATCATCCAAACAGAGACTATTTGAATCTATTTTCGGATGGACACCCATTTTGGGAGAGACCCAAATGAAATTTTGATGACCAACAAATGGGAATTTAACAAGAAACAATAGGTACATTAGCATGCCTGAACATGGGACATACCACCCAATTTGCCAGCTTAATAGGTGCAATGATGATTGGCCATTGGATTTAGCGGTACTTTATTTTAAAACGAACCTCATCATATAATTGTTTGGATTGGTTTGCTATGGGAATGTTTTGAGAATTAATTATAGCACAGGAACATGTCCATTTATCAAGATGCGAATTATCGCACCTACTACTGCCAGTATTTGTGGTGTGCTAGCCAAACAAAAAAACATTAAACTTACGGGGGGTTGGGGTTGGGGATACACAGCCAATGACGTGGATTGAACATGATTTAGCCAACAAATCAGGACCTATGGAAGCTGCTGTGTTGCAACGAGAACTTGTCTTCCTTCAACCTTGGCTTGATGCGGCTGCTCGAGCGATGAAATGGTCAGAAGCAGCGCTTCGGCAGCCCGCGTGGCTGCGATTTGGGATGGGCATTGCGCCATTTTGGCTGGCACCAGTCCCCTCAAGTTTTTCTTTCGCTGGATCTAGGCATCATCATCATCATCATCATCATCAGCATCTTCATCATCATCATCATCATCATCATCATCAGCATCAGCATCAGCATCATCATCATCATCATCATCATCATCATCACCACCAACATCAGCATCAGCATCTTCATCATCATCATCATCATCATCATCATCATCATCATCACCATCACCATCATCATCATCATCATCATCATCATCATCATCATCATCATCATCATCATCATGGAAGCAACAATGGAAGTTTCAACACCTGGATTCCCCACACAGTAACCAGGAGAAAGCGGCATTTTACACGATGCAGACTTTAGACAAGCAAACTGAGGAACATAGCATAGCCAGTGCATGGGTATGGAAACACTTCCTTTTTTTAATGATCTGGGAGATTCCAATATTTCATTGATCATGTTTGGCAAAAAACACATGTCCTTCTTGCAAATGACAAAGTGTTCCATCATGTTCGATCCATACACCCTCTGGTAAACTAACATAACTATGGAAAATCACCATTTTTAATGGGAAAACTCACTATAAATGGTCATTTTCAATAGCTATGTTAGTTTACCAGAGGGTATGATCAAAGAAAACACCCCTATCCTTTCAGGTGAGGATTTGGGACTTTGGATGCCGATGATGCCGAGATTTCCCTGGGATCCCCATCAGTGACACACCAACAGCACCAGGGAACAGCCCAGGGGCCCTTGGCCTTTTGAGCTTATCTTGTGTCGATGCATGCACTGCCTGGAAGCTGTGCAGGGTTTGCGGCAAACATTTTCCAAATTGTGATGGGAACTTAAGACCAATTTGACCATGCAAACTGACATCATTCTGAGATTTTATGAGTGGGGATGCCAACCATTCGCCCCATATGACAGAACATCTATCCACAAAATATGCATTCAACAAATCTCCCGCCAGCTTGGATTACCAGAGGCTGCATCCCCAATTTTCCCAATGAATCCCTGGATTTCTCCTCAGCTTTCCTGTTACAATGGCCGTAAAATATGGGGTATTCCCATATTTTCGTCAAATCCCCAAACTTTCTTTGTGAACTCCGAATTCTTCATTGTTGAATCCCCAGATTTGCTTTGTGGACTCCCCATCTCTGCAGGCAAACCCCGGCATGTTTGATGGTTAAGTCATCTTAACTATATAACTCACTCATATGGTTTGTTGCTTACAGCATCTTAAAACTCAATTTTTGATGAAATTATCACGTCTCGCAACTAACATAGACTCCAACTAATTACAGTAATCCACCAGTTTTGGGGGACAAAAATGTCTTCCAACACCCTACTCATGGCAGTGTCCCCATTTTTGTTGGTTAATTCCCCTTTATGCTGGTTGTTTGATAAGGGATTCGCGCTTCATGTGTAATTCATGATATTCAACCATCATTTATGTTAGTTCTATCATGTTATATCCACCTATATATACTATATACCCATGTTTTCATGGTCAAGCATCCCCCATGAACATCAATCCCTATTAAATGACGATAACACCCCTATGAAATGACTACACACCCCGATTATTGTGAAGTGCCTTTAAGCCTACAGTACTTCGAAGGATTAAACAAAACAAAAAAACGAAAACTAAGGTGAAATAAAACCAAACAACAGTTGGAAGAAACGCAAAAAAAAACACACCTAATGACAATTTCAAAAAAAAACAAAAGCAAAAGAAAAACAAAACAAAACACAAATCCAGTATACATTTATATGTGGTCGCTTTTTGTTTCCGCATTTTTTTGTTTTTTGCTTTTCTTTTGTTTTTCGCTCTTTTCTTTCGCAGGTGACCTAGTGACCCGGATCTTTGAACATGTAAAAAACCTGAGGAACAAAAACAGAAAAATAAAAACAAACAAAACAACAGCGAAGAAAGAGCTTTAAAAAGTAAAAAAAACACATATAAATTATCATATAAATGTATGTATTGGATTTGCTTTTTACTGCTTTTGGTTTTGTTTTGATTTTTCTTTTTGTTTTGCTTTTTCTTTTGTGCTGTTCTGATTGACTTTGCATTTTTCATCTTTTTTTCTAAATTAGGTGTCGATTAGGTTTTGCTTTTTTTTTGATTTGATGTATTTTTAAAATCCGTTTTATGTCTTTATATATAATTTTATAGAAGTTGACTGTAAGCCGCATCACAACCCTATTAACCAACCATCATTTATCAGTTTGATTGACTTATATACTGTAACATATTTTAATGGTTGACGACCCTATTTCCAAACAAGCAGGGTTCAAAACCCTCTCTCGCCCCTTTATACTGCCTGCTTTAGAACGGGATTAGTTCATGGATTCAGACAATCCCCAATATATTGGATAGCATCATAAAATAATCCACCAATACCCCCCAACAACATCCCCATATTTTGATGGTTAAAAACCCAACATCATCATTCACCAATAGAAAAAAAACCATCCCCCAACATCACCATAATTAAATGGGATGCCAAAAGAATCATCCCCAGTAATGGTAGCAGTGGCTTTCCCATATTATTCACCACATGATCATTAGATTCTGTAAGTTGACATTTTGATGATCATATATCCACATATGGGTATGGATCAATACCTATTAATACCATTTTTAGGGGGATGAACATCCATTTACCAGCTATTTTGATGTTCACCAGGGGTACAAGGTTTTGACACACTGCCATATGTCCACATATGCCCCCGTGTGTCCACATTAATCACCCGCCTGCTTTTCGAAGAGGTCTGTCTGCAGAATCGCCGCCGCCTCCTCAAAGGAACGTCCTACGGTGCCGGACATGACGGGTGGCATGGAATGATTGGGGAAGCATTTGGGGATGGCTTTTACCAACCATTCACGGTAAGTTTTTGGTAGGGTTTAGGGGGAATGTTGCTGATCTATTTGGTTTAATTAGTTGCGAAAACTTAGAAGTTTTGCCATAGTTTTTCCATCAAATATAGAAGTTTTTCCATGGGAAACTTGTAACTGGAAACTATGATCACTGTTGTCATTCAAGGACTGCAAGGCCAGATCCAGAAACCTGGGAATGTGTTCACAACAGGGATGAGGTAAAAGTGATATAATGAGATGATAATAGTGATTACTGACAATAGTGATACTATTACTAATCATAGAGATGATCTGTCTGTGATATAATAGTGATTACTATGTAGTGCTGTGATATAACGATGAAGATATTAGTAGCAATGCGATTCGATATACTGCTATAGGAATATCTCATCGTTAGCAATCACTATTGTATCATTAACAATATCTCTTTTGGGCAAAACAAGAATGATAACCATGATAGGGATACATCACCAACAACATGGTTTGGGTTTCAGACAAACCCATGTGGTACAAGATATGATCTACGTACTATCAGGATACATATACCATGTACCATTTCTGGATTGTTCCTATCAATTCATGCATGTATGCATGCATGCATGAATGCATGGATGCACGGAATGCCCGTAATGCACTTAATGCACACAATGCACCTGATGCACATAATGCACGCAGCATGGTTCAGAGGAATATCACAACCTGGCAAGTGATGTCGAACTCAGTTCGAAAGAGAAACCTTATACCGAAGCATGGTGGTGTTCAAACAGAGTAACCACCAATACAATATTTCATAGGCTTGTCTAAAGACAGGTAACCCATTTCATCCACGGCTTAATCATCATTGCACCTTTGAACATGGACACACATACACATATATATATATATATATGTATATAGAGGGATATACATGGATGTACCACATTTTCAGACAAATCCATGCGCATACAAATACCTAAACGTCACCTCAACGGCGATCTTCCTGTTCTTAGCGGTTTTTTATGGTTTTTTGCTCTCCTGCCATCTGCTCGCGTTTGAGTTCAGGGCGGTGAGCGAGGTACGCCTGCGTTGGTTCATAGCCCCCGAAAGGACTCCAGGTATATCTACAATAACAATCCATAAATCGAACTAGCTAGCTATGAGACACCATCTTCTGAACTAGGAAAACTTGAGGTCATGGAAAAAAGGGAAAAACTGTGATGCGATGTGAGAACTGATAACTAATAACATATATTATTGGTCTGGCCAAACAAATTGTATTCGCCGCGCATGTAGGTCATGAGATCGATTCCCATACGAATCATCACTCTCTGAGTAAGGTTGGCTATAGGTTGAACCGCTATTGCTTGTCCAAATACAGTGATTGTCTGGTGGTTTAAAACCCAACTTGGATTGAAACATATTGAAACATATTGAAACTATCTACCGGAAGCCTGGACCGCCGGTCGACCACCCTCTTTTTAACGCAACTGAGCAGAAGTCACAAACAGCTCACTGTGATGAATTGAGACGAAAGACTCCTTGGATGACTTGTCGGTGGGTTCATCATGGTTCATCCCATTTCTGGTGACTTCTGGTGGCCCGGAAACGCAGAAATGTCACTTGGGACGTCCCATTTGTGATGAAAAACACGGATATCTAGTGGCCAATAGGGTGGCCAATGTAAGCATTCCTAAGATTCGTGATTCTTAGCTGGGTCCATCTCCCTGAAGCCCATCGTTCCAGGTCCAGAGTAAATGCTCCCAACTTTCCATTGAACAAACACCGACTGTGGATTAGTTGTTATGCAAGGTGTTCTGAACGACATGTGGAACAAATGCTAACAATGTCTTAAACAAAACAGATTGCGATAGCATGATAAATCCCGTTTTGATTATCGGATCTTAGGCAATGTTTTACATCAAATGAAATAAGATAATATATCATGATCATTCATGATCCATGATGGCCGAAAGGCAGGCCAAAAAATCCCATGATGATTCGTGTGGTCGATTCCTGCGGGCTGCCACGACCTCGACCGCAGCCCCTGAAACACGGCGAACAACAACCAAAGTAGAAAAAGTGACCGAATATTTGGCTGAATGATTCCTAATGTGTATCTGGATGTAGCGAGCTATTTTAAAATCCCTGCAAATCTTCCATGATTTGACACTTCCACAATTAGACGCAGAAGATCTATCATCACCTTCCCCACTAAGATTACCCCAACACCGAGTAAATCCCCTCTTTCCTGACAATTCCACAGCATGTTACTGCTTGTATCCAATCATATCCCCATCATATCATTCTAGCATCATTTTATCCCCTTGAATGGCACCTTATCATCAAGCAATCAATTTATCAATGATCTTCCCTTATTTTTGATGGTTTAAATCCCACATTTTTAGTGGTTAAAGTGGTTCGATCCGATTTTTTAGTGCTCAAATCTCAGTTTTAACCAGTGGTATCCTTGTTTTTGATGGTGAAATCCGTTTTTTTCCCGCCATTTCTGGCTTTCCCCGGATGACGGACGCCCAAGTTTCTGAAGACTTTTCGGCAGCTCATAGTCCACCGGGATGGGCATTCCACCTGGGTGGAATACGATGTACATGACATAGATACTATATCATACTACATCTATCTATCTATCTATCTATATATATATATATATTGTAAAATGGCAGTCGACTGTTGTATGAACTGTTGATGCCGGAGCTGTGCGCACTGTTGCCTTTTGCACTGTTGGGCAATGGCTCAAGGCCTGTAAGCCACATGTGAGACATGGTATGCATGTTGGGACCAATGTTACATTCTAACACGCCCCCTCGACATGTTGGCTATTGTTGCCTGCATGGCGAATCTAAGAATGTTGACACTGTACACTTTACATTCATCAGTTGTTGAAGAAAGATGTTGTCTATTGAGATAGTGTACATCTATTCATCGGAAACTAATGTTGTCAGCTGCACTCCATGTTGACGTCGCCATCATCTCTGTTGGTTTGGAGTGTTGACTCCAGGATGTTGCAGTTTCACCCTTTGTTGCTGAATTGTTCAGCCATCCCGTACCTCCACGCTGTCCTCGATGTTGTGAGGCATGTCCTCATCATCTTCTCTGTTCTCTGGGTTGGAACTGTTGCGATACTGGTTGTACTTCGCAACGAACTGTTCCATGTTGGTGTTGGCTGTGATCCATTCGATCACTCTGGCGTTGCCCCTCAATCTCTCCATAGTCTTGTTGCCTCCCATGGAGATTTGATGGAGATGACGCCAATTCTGAGGTGTTGACAGCAATCCCCATAGGCGAACTGTCTCATCAGTGGACAGTTGTTGGAGCACTGTTGCCCCAGAGTATTCCAAAGATTGGAGAAAACAGATGAAATGACCGTTGTTCTCAGCAGAGATCAACGATGTTGGAAACACGTAGTTGTAGGTCCACATGTAGTTGTTGGACCAAGACAGCTCTGTTGTCACCTGATGAAGGACAGTGTTGTCCCTTGACGAGGTGACTTCCCAGATCTGTGTTGATACCTGTTCATCAACTGTGAACCGCATGACGTTGCCTGCCTGGATCTGTAATTGAGGTCGAACGTAGCCACGGTTGAAGATGTCGACCGTATTGTTGCCCAGGCGTTGGAGTTGTTTCAGCTTGTTGACAACCACACATGTCAACATCCACGTGTGGTGATTTGCTGACTCCAAATGCAACTCTGTTGCATGATAGACACATGTTGTGACCGCGGCACCTGGGTCTGTTGACCAGATGGCTTTATCAAACTCTGGCATGAGGATGTTGCCACTAATCCCCAAGAGTCGGTTCGTTGTTGGGCACAGCGCTGACTGATGGATCTCTGTTGGAAGGCAGATCCACCATGCTTCCAAACTGTTATTCTCCATCATCATGTTGAAGGCATCCGGGTTGAGGCCTTCAGGGTTGTTGGTCGCGCTCATCTGAATGGCCCTTGTTGTCAGGCCAATGCTGCCCAAGGTCACCTTGTGTGGGGACCTGTTCACAGGTGGAGTTGTCAACGCATTGTTGACTAGGGACATTGTTGCCGTAGGTTTCAACGATGTTGAAGCTCGAGGTCTTGTTGAACCAAACGGCTTTGATCAATAAACTTGTTGTCAACGAAATGTTGACCTTCAAACATCAGATGCAAAACATGTTGAATTCAAGAAAACTGTTGAAACACTGTACTCGAAAGTCGGCATGTTGTCAAACGTGATCATGTTGCCAAATACGTCCACAATCATGTAGTACACATCATGTTGAAGAAGTATATGACATAGTTGATCATGTAGTGATACTTCATGTTACGAGGATGTAGGTGAAATAGAGGATGTTGCTGACCTTTGTCAGCACCATGGCTCTCTGGATCTGTATGTTTGTGTGTGCATGCCACGCACGATGTTCGCACGTTGTGCACGCGCTCACACATGAACACGCATGCTGCAGTGAAACTGTTGTTGTTGCTTGTTGTTGTTTGCTCAGTGACGCTGGGTGCTGATGCCAACATCACTGATGTGACGCAAAAGCGTCTCTGTCGCGACGTACTTGGTGAAAATGTCGGCCGGGTTATTGGTCGTGTTGATCTTGACAATCCTCACAAGATCGTGTGCGACCAGTTGTTGTATGAAAAGGTGCTTGAGCTCGATATGTTTGGCTTTCTTTGATGCTCCAATCCTGGTTGCCATGCTCTTTCCGCTTGATGAGTCGGTGTGTATGCGGATGTTGATCTTCTTCATATTGAGAGCTTCCTTCAGGAAATTGCTGATGTGGAGTGCTTCTGTTGCTCCTGTGTTGATCGCGTAGAGTTCTGCTTCCGCGCTGCTCAGCGCGATTGTTGCCTGCGTCCTGCTTCCATAGTGGATTGTTGCTCCAAAGACTTTGATCAGAAATCCTGTTGTTGACTTCCTCGTTGTTGCACATCCTGCCCAGTCGCTGTCGACAAAGACTTGGATGTCTGGTACTGCTTCAGCTGTTGGTGTCTTGGTTGTTGGTCTTATGTATTGTTTGTAGTGTTGTGTTCCCTTGATGTACCTGAGCAAGTGTTTCAGTTTCTGCTGGTCTGCTGTTGTTGGTTGTGTCAGAGCTCTTGCAAGCTCCTTTGTTGCAAAGCCAATGTCTGGCCTTGTGTAGGTCATCCATTGTAGCTTGCCAACCATTCTTCGGTAGGCTGCATGTTCTTCTTTGTTGAGTTCTTGTTCCATCTCTGATGTTGCTTTCAGAGTATTGTTGCCTGGTGCTGGTGCTGAGTTGCAGTTGAGCATGCTGGCTTCTTCTAACAGCTCTGTTGTGTAGCTGTCCGCGAGACTGATCTCATAGTAGTCACCTTTGTTGCAGATGTTTCTGCCCAGAAAGCTGATGGTGTTGCCGACTGTGAGTTCTCCTGTAGGACGTAGTAGAAGGTGTTGCTGAATGCTCTTGAACAGCTTGTGAACCGTCTCCTGTTGTCCAATGAAGAGCAGGTCGTCGACGTAGCATAGTATGTATGCATCTCCTCCAGGTGTTGCGTAAACGTTGGGCTCGCTGACAAGTCGTCGTAGTCCAAGTTGTTGCATCACCTCTGCTAGGTGATTTTGCCATGCTTTTGGGCTGCTGCGTAAGCCATAGATGGCTTTGTTGAGTCTCCAAACGATCTGGTCGAAGGCGTTGTAGAACTCTGCTGGTGGATACATGAAAAGATCTGCTGTTGCTGCTGCGGCATGTAGAAAGGCTGTTGAGATGTCTCCTGTGAGACAAATCCAGTTGTTGCAAAGTGCTAAGACAAGTAGCATCCTTAGCACGCAGAAGATTGGTGTTGATGCAAAGATGTCGTCGTTGTCGTTGATCTCCTCAGTGTAGCCCTTTGCTACAATTCGTGCTCGAACTGTGTTGCCTTTCTGTCGAAGGACCCATCTTGATTTGATGATCTTCTTGCGTTGTTCTGGTGTAAGTTGGCTTATGTGTACCTCTGTGTACACTCCTTGTTCCTTCATTGACTTGATTTCTTGCTTCATTCCTTCCGTTGTTTGTTCTTTTTCTAAACCTTCGGTATTGCTCACCCAAGGTTCCAGGAGAATCTTTTCAGCTTGTATCTCCTGTTCATCTTCGTTGGAGGTTGCTTCTATCTTCTGTCCTTTCCTCGTTGTGACTGTGACTTGTGATATCCTCATCCTTGTTGTTGGTGGCTCCTGAGCTGTGTCAGGTCGGCTGGCTGCTGTGGCTCTTTCTGTTGTCCTTGCTTGCTTTGGTGAGCTGCCTTGTGTAATCTCATCTGTTACTTCTCTTTTGCTTTGTGTTGGCATTGGAAGTGCTTGCTTTGCTTGCTGTGTTGCTGGCGCTGTTGCCATTGGAAGGTCCGTAAGTGCTGGTGGTGGTGTAGCGTGTGGTTGTACCATGGCTTTTGGTTGTGGACTCTGCTGAGTCTGTGTGCTTGTTGTTGTCTGCTGCTTTGCTGCAGCAGGTTGTGGTAGTACCACAATGCTTGGTGTTGTTGGTGGTATCATGGCTGGCGAAGAGTTGATGATGTCCATCAACTGCTTGTTGTACTTGTCTGGCTTGATTTGTCTTCGAATGGTCCTTGCTTTGACCACTTTGTTGCTGATGCCAAGTATGTTCTCGTTTGTTGAGTTGTCCTTACCTAGTCAGATGGCTGGGTAGAACCTTGCTTCCATCTTTGGCATCTGCTTTGCTGTTGGTAGCATGTAGAGAACTGTTTCACCAAAGTCACATATTGGTGTTTTGTGTTCTTTGCCCCATCGTCTATAGTAGCTTGTGTTTCCATCTGAGTGAATGGAATACCTGTTGAGCAGGTATGCTACGTGTTTGACAAGCCACGGCATGATGGGATGCTTGCTGTTGAGCTTGATGCCATAGTTGGTCTCCAGTTGGAGTTTGAGGGCTCTAACTTGGCCAATCAGTGTTCTGTGGAAACGTTCAACGCTTCCTTGTGCTTGTGATGTGTAGGCTGGTGCTTGCCTGACTGCTATGTTGCTACCCATGGCTGTTGCCACCATCTTGAGCAAGGAGATGATAAAGTCTTCCTGGTCTGATTGAAGAACGGTGTTGTTGAGAATTGCATGTGTTCTGCCACATTCCATCAGGAATTGTTGAAGGCAAACTGACAGGTATTGTACGTGCTGCGTCTTGTCCTCAAGTTGGACTGCCATACACATGCCTGTTTCAACGTCCACTGCTGTAAGGACTGATGTTGTTTGCTTTTCTCCTAATGCTTTGTAGTACATCAGATCCACTTGGATCACTGGTGTTTTGCTTGTTTGCTTTGGATGGTTGTCCTGTCTTCCTTTGCTTTGTACACATGTTGGACACCAGCTTCTGTAGGGAAGGTGTGTGAGCTCGTGTTCTCTTCTTTCTTGTTCTGTTGGTTGTTGTGGTGTTGGCACTCCTTTTGCTCTCTTGGCTTCTTGTTGCTCCTCTGGCTCATCTGTGATGAACTCATCTTTGTATGCTGCGTTTTCTTCAAAATTTGTTGAGCCTGTCCACTCTATGTCGAGTGTTGCTCTCCTCTTTGTCGTCCAGTCATCATCTATTCTATATCCTCTGTTGCCACTTGTTGGCTTCACAATTGTTTGTCTCCATGTTGTCAGTCTTGTCACGTCTGGTCCATCATCTGCTTGTTGTGGAATGTACATGTCCCTTCTTGGTTGGACATGCACACGTTTCCAATATGGACCTTCTTTGATCCAATAGTCCTGTGTTGGACTGACTTCCTTTGGATGTGGAATTGCTGTTTGATATGGCTGCGTTGCGGTCATTGCTTGGTCTGTTGGCCTTACCTCTGTGAGAGGCTTCTTCACGTTGTGTCGATACATTGGTGCTTGTGGTTGGTCGGCTGTGGTTTGTTGAGATGGTGTCGCTGGCTCTTTGGCTGGTGGAAGTACTGGTTGTGGTGGTATGTTGCCTGCAAGTACTGTTCCACGTTTCACTTTGAACCATGTTTCTCCTGTCCAGTTGTTTCCTTGTATGATCCTCTTCTGTTGCTTCTTGTCGAGGTCTTGGTATGCTTCTTCGATGACCTCTGTGTTGTTGTTCGGTCTTTGTATGATTGTTCTTCTGTAGTTCTCCAACCTTTCTGTTGGAACTGGACATCTACTGTCTGGCATGAACAATGCCTTGCGTGTTGTCCTGTGGACTCTTACCAAGAAACCTTGGCTGTTGAATGTCCATAGGTCATTCTTGTTGCGAAGGATTTCCATGCCTGTTGGTGTCAGTGTGACTGGTGCTATTTTTGCTGTTGTTCCTTCTGCTGTCTGGCTGACTTCAAGTCTCAAGTTGGCTGGAAGTGTGATCAGCACAACTGGCAAGAAGTATAGGCCTTCTCGTTGTTTGAGTGCTGAGTTGAATCCCTTGGTGTGTGTGATTGTTGGTGTTTCGTTGAGTTGTGTGTTGAACCCTTGTTCTGCCAGTCTTGTTACTGACATGATGGGTTGCGTCACATCACACACATAGAAGGGAACAACTATTGTTTGCTTGTTGGTGTTGTGCATGTACACCCATTTGTAGCCATGCACTGGGATATCCTCATCTGTTGCTGTCCTCAACCTAGGTCCTTGTCCTTGTTGTAGTGGATACAGTGGTGTGTCTGGTGCAAACCATGTTGGGCAAACGTGTGTTGCTGCTCCACTGTCAATCATAATGTCCACCTCGTTGTCTCCTCTCTGCTGCTGCACTGCGTGAGCTGTGGTGGTTGCTTCATTGTGGGCACTTGCTGCCTGATGGCCCAGTGCTCCCACAAGTTGTATTGTTGGTGTCTGCGTGTTGGTTTGTGGCGCTGGCAAAGCTAGTTGTTGTTGTTGTTGTTGGACTGGCTGGATATTGTAGTTGCCTGACTGGTCGTTGCTGTACCAGTAGTTGTCGTACCCACTGTTTGGGTCATACCATTGGGATGTTCCATCCTGGTTCTGTTCCTGCGGTGTCTCTGTCATGTTGTACACCGCTGTTCGGCAATCCTTTGCCAAGTGGCCCTGTTGACCACATCTGTAGCATATTGCTGTTGGATTCTTTCCTTTTCCTTTGTTGGGAATTCCTTTCGACTTTCCTTTGTTGCCTTTCTCTACTCCTTTTGGCTGATACCATTGCTGTTGTTTTCCTTTGCCTTTTCCTTTGTTATAACTGCCGTAGCCGCCGTAGCCCTTTCCTTGTTGGTATCCTCTTCCTTTGTGACCTCCTTTGTTGAATCCTTTTCCTTTGTTCTTTCCTTTTCCTTTTCCTTTGCCTTTGTATGTTGCTCCAATGTCCATTGGAGCTGGGCCTCCTCCTAGATTGCTGCTGACTGCTGAAGACGACTGTTGTTGAAGTCTTGAGAACGCCGTGGTGGTCCTGTAGTACTCCATGATTGTTGTCCTCACCTCAGCATATGTTGGTGTTGCACTGGCATTGAGGTGTAAGTGTTGTTGGAGTGGTCCTGTTGTCTCATTCATGAGAACTGCTATCTTCACTTGGTCTGGTAGTTGTGCATTGTTGTCACGCTCGTAACGTGCAAGCTCAAATTCCCATGTTGAGAAGGACTCCTCAAAGTTGTTGGTGTCGAACTTGGGTTTGAGTAGTTTTGTGAGGTAGCCTATGCTTCTTGTTCCAACAGGTATTGCAAACCTGTTGCAAAGTTGCCTGTAGACTTCCAAGCCCATTGCGTCTTGGTACTGTCTGCATATTGTTGCTGCTGGGCCGCTGGTGATGTTGATGAGGATGTACTTGAGGTTGTTACACAGTTGTGTCCACTTCTCTCCTTCCTCTATTGTTGTTGCTGCACCAAGCAGCTCTGCATCTGTGAGCACTGTTGCTGCTCGTTCTGCTCTCGACAGCAGTTGTGGAAAGATGTTGTCTTGTAGGCCCATGTACGCTGAGAACTTGTACTTCCAATCCTCAAATGTTGCATAGTTTCCATCGTATGTTGGAGGTTTCAACTTCAGCCTGTGTGTTGATGCTAGGGCTTCTGCCTGTGCTTCTCCTGCTGTTGGCGATCCTATCTCATATGCCGTTGCCATCCTTGTTGTTGAGAGTCCCCCACACTGTGTAGTTGGGATCAAGCCCTCTTCCTGTGCGCTTTGTTGTTGTGTTTGTTTCCTTTCCTTGTCGTTGCAGTGGTGGTGTGTTGGGCCGCTACCCTTTGTTGCTCCAGCTGTTGTTGAGAGTCCCCCAGTGTTCTGGGATCAAGCCCTCTGCCTGTTGGAGCTCACCTGGATGCTTCCAGGATCACTGCTCCGCTACCATGTAAAATGGCAGTCGACTGTTGTATGAACTGTTGATGCCGGAGCTGTGCGCACTGTTGCCTTTTGCACTGTTGGGCAATGGCTCAAGGCCTGTAAGCCACATGTGAGACATGGTATGCATGTTGGGACCAATGTTACATTCTAACATATATCTATAGTCTCTTATACATAACATATACATAAACCAACATAAATTTATGGTTCTACGGTGACCCAACCGAAACCGTGGATATGATTAACAAGGCAATGACATGTCAATGGCATATGATGATTATGATGAGGACAATTATGGTTGATATGACTGTATCCATACTCATTTCATAGATCCTCATGTCGGGTGGACTCACCTACGCAAAAATAGACTGTAAAGCATCTTCAAGAAATCCAGAAGCAGAAATGGCGGATGCACACCAATCATAGTAACACGATTTGAAAAGTAGATTCTGAGCGTATGATTTTCTGATTACTCATCCAGTTGTAAGTGGGACACCCTCTTTTGACAAGGCTTGAGTATATACTATCCACCCGGCATTTCAAAATTACCAATTTGGGGTTATTCAATGACTATAAACCAAGGGATACAATGGTCACTTTGAATGGCCTCTGGTGGTACATCTCCAAAATTTCTGTCAACAACATCATGTGACAACTGGCCCATTCATCTTCAAAAAACGACTATGGGTCAATATGTACCCTGGCACAAAAAAATAAACATCAAATCATAGCTGGGATTTATGGATGGTAATTTGACACAATTTGACCCATCCCCATATGAAAAACACCCGAAAAAACGGGGTCGTCTTCCCTTCGTTCTAAATCAAGGCACCAAGCGTAAGACGTTGAAGGTTGCTGGGAAGCTTCACCCTCTTGAGACTTTGACAGAAATCACTCCCCAGCCTTAAACCTCGGTGGTGAAATCTGTCACATGAGGGATTTAACCAACAAGTATGAGAGTGAAAATGAGGACATAGTGCAAGCATTTTCGAGCATGGTTTAGGGTCCATCTTTCGGTATGTTGGAATATCTATTGGTAACTGTCAGTATCCTTTTTCGTGTGTCTTCGTAACTTTTGTCATCTTTAGAATCTTTAAGCATCATTTAGCGCCTTTTTGGTAGCTCTTGGTGCCTTTTAACATCGTTTTGTATCTATGAGTATCCTTTAGTGTTTTTGTCGCAATATTCGCTTAATATTATTTCGGTATATTTTAATATCTCTTTGAGTATCCAATGACAACTTGGGATCTATAGCGCACAAAAAAGTAAGCAGGACAACATCTAATTATTATATAATTGTATATATATATATATATACATACTATTTTTGTATATGTGTATTATATAATATATGGCCATTTCAAAACATGGGCAAGCTATCGAATCCAAGCCTCTCTGCTTGGGAAAAAACACTTCAGTTGGAGGTGTAACTGTCAAACATCAGCTTGATTTTGGGAAAAACATGGAGAATGGGGCTGAAGAAATCCAGAAACTTTGTAGAGTGCTTGGCAAGCTGATTCCTTCCAGACTGTGGTTGAATCGATTCCCAAAGCTCAGCACCTCGAGCTTACTTGGAAACAGCACGCCTTCCAGGCTTTGATTGTACCAAAAGCCAAAGGTCATGCTGCGAAGGCTCTCCGGAAACTTCACCTTCTGCAAGCCCTGGTTGAACTCATGCCCAAACGTCAAGGTTTCCTGGTGACTTTGCAGTCCGTCCGAACAAAAAATCTTCGTCACTTGGGATCATTGTACCTGTTTGTATCCATGTTTTCAGATGATTTCTGGGATATTGGGAGTGACTAAGTGGAACAAACAGGCCACCAAGAAAACATCTTTGACGTTTCGAAGACCGCGTTTCAAGACATTCTGGCAGGACCACATTTTGCAGCCGCTGATTCCAGGAATCCGGCAGGGTCAAGGTTTTAATGCTGCGGGGCAAGGTGACGCCCTCCAAGCTTTGTTTGAACCTCATTCCGAAGACCAAATTCTGAAGACCCTCCGGTAACTTCACCTCACCAGGAAAAAGGCACGTACGTGCCGGGTATTGGTGGGAAAGGGAAGGTTTTGCAACCAAAGAATGGGGTGAATTGGGAAATTGCCACATTTGTTAAGGAGTTAACGAATGTTAACGAGCCAATATGAACAAGTCATGAAATAACAACTCTTTCAGTATTTGCTATGAATTCACATGAATTACGTAGCAAAAGATGTGGATCCAAATGGACACCCTTGCCAACAACTGCAGGTACTCTGTACATAATAAAAACAACTCCAGCAACTCTCGGGTTACGGCCAAACTTACATACTCTACAAAAACATCGAAAAACAAAAATACTTGGGTACAGTAGTACATACCGCCATGTATGCCAAACAACTCCAGCTACTAACGTATCTGAAACTACTCTTCATGGCCTGAAATCCAAATATTGTTTTTTTTTGGTATTTACCCATAACACTTGATGGTTTGCCCCTCACCTTGTCGATCTTCTGGTTGAAACATCCACCAAATTTCAGGCTTTGAAGCCCTGCTGGCAACTCGATCCCTTCCACGCTCTGATTGAAGTTATCACAAAATGACAAGCTTTGAAGACCACCTGAGCACGCTGAGGGTGTGGAAGCCTGGAAACCACATGAAAACATGAACAAAAATGGTGAAGATGTGATTCACCTTGACATACCTCAACCGAACCCTTGCTTCGCCTTACCAACCATCATTTATCCCGAAGGAGAATCCATTATCCGAATCACAAGTAGTAAAACCAGCCATAACCGTCAATCACCATTTCAGCTAGGCTCTGTAGACGGTCTAGTCTATATTTCCATCTTTGGAGCTGAACCCCCATGTTTTTTTTGGTAAAATCCCGATGTTTGCTACCATAAAAACAAGATCTTCTTCGCCCTGCTACCCATGCAACATAATGCAATCCATAAAAAAACGTGACGCAGCATGGAGAACATGATAAACGTGGGGTAACCGTGCCATGCCCCCACTGCCCCACCTGGAAGTTCCAACTCCTCCAACTGCATGTGAAAGAATCGCGTGAAGGGCAGCGTCAGGGACTTCACGCCGCTGGGCATGATGAGACGGCTGAGATTTTGGTCGTAGCAGTCCCCGAAATTCAAGGTCTCCAGTTGCTCGGGCAAGGTGAAATCCAAAAACCTCCAATGGTCCAATGGTCCGACCCAGGGAGTTGACCCGAGACCCCAGGATTCTGTGGAAACTCTGGGTTGACCCCAGGTTTCATGGCTGGCAAAGGTGGATTTTCCAACCGAGATTTCCAGCCAGGGTAGTTTTTCTGGCCTTCTAATGCTTGATACAAGTCGGGATTTCCATGGTGGAGTACAATCATCATTAAACATCATGAAACCAGCTAGTTCCTTTCCCCAGCAAATACTCCCCATCAACCGCTTCCAAAATGAATAGATCCAAGTTTGGCTTGTTGGAGCAAACAACCCCCATATATATGCCATGGCCAAAACACCGTACATGGGCTACGTTCATCCCAGCAGGAAATTGAGAATCCTAGATAGTCCTAGTATATATATATAAATATGTATGTTGAAATAATTCCAGCTTTTCACGGTGCTATGTTCATCTCCCAATTATAATAATTATATAGATCCGATTCATGGCTACATCGACGCCACCTTTTGATGCCACGCTGCCTGGCATCGAAATTCAACGTCAAGGTCTGGAGACATGAGAGCTGCTCCAAATCCATCAAGCTATGCTTGAAGGCACGGCCGATCAGCAACCTGGCAGCCATTTGTTTGTTGAATGGAATGCTTAGAATCAACGATAGGGGAAACACTGATAAATGCTGGTTGAGTGCGATTTTTCCATCATTTCTTTATCATGACATGTATGCAGAAAGATCATGGTCTGGAGGACTTTTCAATAAATGAATAAAGTTTATAAAACAACATGCGTGTGTGTGTGTGTGTTCATGTGACTTTATGATAGTTTGAGGATGTTTAAGGTGTGCTTCTAGCTAGTCCCATGTGCTTACAGCAGAGATAGAAAAGGAAAGCTTAGCAAGACGGTAGGTAGCCTTCAATCCCTGAAACAAGAAGATATTTGTATTTGTTGTCCTAATCAACCTTGGATGCAGTGGTCACACCTGATGAGGCAGTAGCTTGCACATTAGGCAACAATAAACTACAAGGACCTGAAAGCAAACCCATCAAAACAGCCAGGTAGAATTCAGTTCGGGAGAAATATACTGCAATGCAAAGTTTTGGCTATGAAATATTGTATTTAGCCAATGAATTAGAGCCAGAGATAATCGGAATTCAATTTTGACCGGTTGCGCCATACTCAAACGATAGGGTGGTGTTTGCTTCTTTGTTGCATGTCTTGAAAGCAAGCGTGAACAAGAGGAAACAACACTTTTGATTGACAGGAGAGTTCATTTTTTTGCCAAACCAGTGCTGGATCTTCTTGACAGAAATCCCTGCATTGTAAAGAGATATGGCATGTTTTGCACGGATAAGCATACTGTTCTCTTGAAAAATGGAGTGTTTTCATGTGTTTTCAGCTCAGTGTTTAAGGGCAACAGCAGGCTTTTCATGGAACATACTTTTTCAGCGAGGAGACTGCGTTGTTTAAGAAATTTTGATGCTGCCTCTTCAAAATAAACTTGGATTCCTTTAAAGAAATGTTCCACATTTGAAAGGGGTTCACTCTTTTCCTAAGCAATCCTTCATACATCAAATGAAAAGTGCGTTTGCACTAGTTGAGAAAAATAATGTGTATATATATTATATATAATATATATATATATTATATATATATATATCAGTTATATGTGTATTAAGTCTTATATTTAATTGAACACATATTTAATCAATTGATGAAGGCTATACTACACTGGTTTAAGGCATATTGCATCTTTTAAATTCTTACAGTTTGCTGACCAGAAGCTTGCACGTTCTGCAGAAAGGATTCAGTAGGGCAATGTGTTTGGAGGTTGCCTCTTCTGTGTATTTATGTATGTTCTATCTAAAAGAGGCATGGCTTTTGGCTGAAAACAAATTGCAACACGGCAAACAAGATTGCACACCCCAAGTGCCTTTAAACACAGAGGGTTTGGTCCAGACATGTTGTTTTTTAATATTATGTTTAGTGCCTAAAACCCTTTTGGAACAAGGAAACCAACCCAAATCCAGAAAATACACCACTTGGATGGGCCAATGGAGAATTCTGTTTTCTTTTCTTTGTTTTTTTTCCAGTGTTTTTGAGGCTTTTGACAGTTCCCCATTTGGCAGCTGAGCAGCAGCTGCGTCTATTCAAATCCGTTACAGACATGAACATTTCAGAAGGTCAGATCCATCAGAGTGCACTACCTCATGACATGTACATGAATTACAACACTATTTTTTAAAGGTAAAATCGCACTTTGGTGGCCTGCCGTTCTGCCTTTCATTTCAATAGTGGGGATATCATGGGATACCGCCAGCATGTGGACATAGATGGATGTAGCAGGTTTGAAACCCTACATAGGGGTAATAGGGAAACTACATGAAAATACGGAAAACAATGACTAACCAGTGGCTTTTCGGGTACTGTAGGCCCTAGTTTTAAAGTTTTAGGTTTAATGCTACAGTAGTCGATGAGAACTGATCAAATGCGGGGCCCAGTCATCAGGGTAAAATCTGATACTGAAAATCGTGTAGAGACTTTGATTGAGGGAGAACTGCTATGGGGGTTTCTTAAACTGGGGGATCCCCAAAACCATGGGTTTCAAAACTAAAATTGCCTAATGACTTGGATGATTTCGGGTTACCCGCGGGTACCCCCCATGACTTAGGATTCTCTTTATCCCAATAAAATCCGCAGATGTGGAAAGCGCAACCATCCACTGCAACCACGCTCTCTCGAATATCTTCCCCTTTGTCGGGCAAATCTTCATGTTTGTATTTGTGCTTTGTGGTTCTGGGGACCCATTCCAACAACAAATCACTAGCATTTCTGATGCAGGGAATCTGAGCCTTACCATGATGAAACATTCCTTTTGATTGCTGCTTGAAAATTGCGAGTCAACGTTTTTTGAATGATCCAAATAGTATTGAAAACTACCAGCAGTCCTCTACCATTCACAACGTCGCAGTGTAGCCATTTTGGTTGAATGAATTCCCAGTCTTTTGGCTTAAATTCCCAAAAAATCACCTACAGTTCCCTTCACCAAGGTTTGCCCAGCTCGATGACTCTATGATTTCAAGCGGATTCTCTTGCGTCAATTTGCTAATCTCTCCAGTCCTCTTGATGAAATCTCCATATCCATCATATCCAGAGTGGGCAAACAAAGCATCAGCTCAATCCAACTGACTCTCCCTTTCCTCAAAATTGTTTTTGAAAGATGTGCTTTCCCCTTGTAAACTTCAATTTCAGTGTTCCCTGCCTTGTTATTTTTCAGGGTAAAAACTCAATCAAACATGTTCATTTCCGTTTCAGATCCCTTTCACATCCCAAGTCCGGATCCTCACCTACTGAGTTTCACTATGATTCTCTTTTTCGAAGCTGAGAAAATCACCCAATCCTTCCTCCAAAAATCACCATCATCCCTCCAAAAAAGGCGGAACCACCAAGTGACTCTTCCAGCTTTGGAAAGCTGAGAAAATCCAACGGATGGTTCCAGTCGTGTCCAAATCTCAAGCTTCGCAGCTCTGGCAATTCCCCCGACAATGGCTGGTTGAAGCTTGGGCCGAAGGTCAAGGTGCGAAGCTGAGAGGAACTGAAACCTTTCATTGGAACAGGATTCCCCGAAGATTTCGAAGTTGTATTCATTTTTTGTTCCAGATTTCTATCGGCATTTCGTCAAGTCAGAATCTCGTCAAGTCACAATCTTTTAGTTGTGATAACCCGGAAAGGTATTCCGGGACTTCCCCTCCTGAAACAGGCTCATTTGTGCCACATTTAGCTCCTGTCACATCGCGAGGAGCATCCAACAGTATGGGGTCGGGCCGAGTCAGATGGATTTGGGTCACGGCACATGGAGACAGCATCCCTATGTCCACGCGGGGTGGGTTTGGGCTGGGTTTGGGGTGGGGCAAACACTCTAATTTCCACTCCCATTGGGACTTGAAACTGTTGGCTGAATAAACAGATATGTTGATGGACCAAATTTGGACAATTCAGTTTGACGACAATGAGTTTGCAAAGGAAGGCTTCAGCAGGACAACGGCAATGAAGCAGCAATGGAAAGAGACAACAAACCAGGCGCTCACGAGCCGCACGTCAGGGGCCTAACGAGGACCTTTCCGTAAGATGGCTCAGTTGCTCTATAACTTTCCATGTGGTTGTTTATGATATGATTTTATTTATGTCATTTGCCTATGATAGCTTTGCTTATATCTTATAATGGCAAAGTTTTAGTTCAGTAAATTGTTTAGACAAATTATTATGATTCTTCAGGCGGATAGGTTTATAGTGATTCTGTAAACCAACTGGAGGCATCACTTTGTAGGGACGCACAAAGGACCATTTTTCCCAAAGAAGGAGAGTGGAAGCAAGCATTCATGGGACATGACAAGCATGGAGTAAACCACTAGAGGTTGGAGAACATCAATGGGGATAAAACCACTCTTGAGGGATGGAAACATATGACTAAACTATAGGAACACCCCTAATTAATCATCAATTTTAATTGGATTTTTTATTATATATAAACCATCCAGCTATTGGGGGTATCCCCATTTATGGAAACCCCTAAATATAACTAATGTAAAATATACTAAAATCAGCATCAAGATGCCATCCATTGGCTGGTTGAAGTTTGGGCCGAAGATCAAAGTTTCGAGATCAGTGGGAAGCTTTGTGCAATCCAAACGTTGGTTAAAGTCTGTGCCAAAGGACAAGCCTTGGAAAACAGCCGAAAAAAGGGAGTCGATTCCCAATTTCATGGATCTGGCTGAATCATAATCATCCACCAAGCCTGAAACGGGGGTGATTTTGGGATGAGTCCCGTTACCCTCTGGTAATTTAACGTAGCTATGGAAAATCACCTTTTTTAATGGGAAAAACCACTATAAATGGCCATTTTCAATAGCTATGTTAGTTTACCAGAGGGTACTATTTGGGGTGATGTGGTTGTGAAGTCGTTACAATTCAGCCAAAAGGATTGAACTACGGGGAAAAATGAAACAGAACCTTCAGCCAAAATCCAAGAAGCTTTTCATCCCCCTGGGGAGTTTGGACGTGTCCAGTGCCTGGTTGAAGCTTGCACCAAAGGTTAAACTTTGAAGGCCAGCCGGAAACGACACCTTGTTGAGATTCTGGTTGAAGTCGTCACCAAAGGTCACATGTTGAAGATTCGAGGGTAAATTCACCCTGTCCAAGCTCTGATTGTATTTGTCACCAAATGTCAGGCTTTCCAGGCTCCTGCAAGTCGTGTCTGAGAAACCCAACGTTGAGGAGTGGTGACCAGGATAATCCCTGAAGTCTGCCTATGCTTTTGTACATGGGTTACAAATGATACTATATGAAATATCCAAAGACATCTCATTTCAAAGGGGCCATCCTACTCTTCATGCCGGGCCCTTGCTGTCCCCTTAACCCCAGGCTTCATTCTAAGATCCTCCAAAGAGCTTATGATGTCGCCATGAAATATTCCTGTTTAAAATTCGTTTGGGGACTCCACAATTACAACAAGTGCTTGGTTGGTACCCCCATGGAAGAGCAAGCGAAGTTGATTGTAGGTTCGTAAAACTCCCATGAATCCCATCCCTTGTTCATATTTAAACACCCCCATCCGTCCCAAATGAGTGATCTCATTCCCTACATCCACCGTGGTTTCCGGGCTGTGTTTCTTGTTTCAGGGGGAAGGGGTTGCAACTCAAAAAAACCCAAGTTTTTATATGGAGGTTTCCTAAAAGGGGGGTACCCCTAGTCATCATCCATTTTAGATTTGGATTTTCCATAACAAAAACCAGCTATTGGGGATCCCCCCATTTATGGACACCCCCCAAATCTTATGGCAAAATGCCTCCCAATTCGCCCACCTTGGCAGATGCACGTGGTCCAATCTCTGATCAAAGACGTGTAGCAGAGTGAGATGCCGCAGTTGGCTCGGGAATCTCACACCAACCAAAGTCCTCGGACACTGCTCCGTTGAACACCCCAAAAATCGCCGGGCCGGCGATAAGTTGAGTTGATACTGTGGATGGAAGAAATCACCAGTTGATAGGTGGTCTATCATGGTTTATCCATGTTTATCCCATATTATTTATAGGTTTTCAACCATCCTTTTGGTGGTGCAGGATTTCGCAGCCATCCACAGTAGTGCACTTGATATATTTGTTGACTTCTAAAGTTATTTTCCAACTTGATACGCTTTGGCCGCTTTGGTCATTGAGCGGTTTGCCATGGAAAATAAGTGAAACAAATGGGCCATCTATATCAACCACCTTGGGCTTTGTTGATAACTGGGGAATTTACTCGTAATTTTATGGCCATTGTAAGGGGAACAATAAACCCCGGAGAAATTGTAGACATAGAGATACGTAGAGTATGTTTATTCGCAATTGGTGCTGTTCTAAATTTGGGTCGCGTTCAAAACTGACCAAAAAAGAATGCGAATCTTTCGCATCAATTCCACGAGAGAGGTGGTGGATTTCAGCAAAACCCTTTCGCATACCTTGGGTGCTGGGTTTGTTTGAAAAGACTTGGAAGAACGGTACCCCATGGTACCCCTATATCCGATATTATCCGATGATTGATCATCACTTTCCAACCAGCCCGGCTGGTTAGGGTCACGCTTTCGAGAAAATTTCGGCCAAGGTTCTCGTTGAACATGGGACCAATCCTTGGAGTTGCTTGAGAGGGCTACAATAAACCTCTCAGATATTCCCAGTAGAAAATCATACCCATATGCTCCATGTATGGAATATTTACCAACATTTGCCCTAAAAATCACCCAAATGTAGGTACAGGTAAATATACCATACATGGAGCATCTGGGATACTATTAATTACTCCCAATTTCTGGTAGATTAGACGGAAAATCATCGAACGTCATCGAAAATCTCTCAGATCGAGCTCCAAGATTCGTCAAGCTTCGCAAGCTGCGAGGAAAGCATTCGAAGTGCTGACGCAACGAAGCTCCCTCCAGTTCCGTGAGCCCATCGAGGGGAGACTCTTCCTTTCGCGGCTGATCTGAGGATATCTGAGGCCATGTTTGATTGTTTTTGTTCATGAGGAACATTTTTCTGGTGAAGTTGGCGATGAAAAATTATCTAGAATCTAAATATATCTAAATGATCTCCCATTTGTATCCATTTGTTCAATAGGAATCATCGAATCGGTGAAATCAATGCTTCCAAGTACATCATTCATTCATATTGGAAAAATAAAAGTGCACCAACCTCAAGAAAAACCAACACAAGTCGCAGTTTGTCCGTCAAATCTCATAGTTTCTTTACGCTTGTTTCAACCCGCCTTTTGGGCATTCTTTGGGCAGAGTCCACATCTAAGAACTTAAATAAATAAATTTATGTACCCATTCACATGACCTGAAAACTGGAACTTCTTAACCGCATATCACAGATTCCTGCATCAAAATGGCCTTCATCAACGAATTGCCAGTTACCCCGTTTTTGTCATGCGATGTCCCCAAACAAATCACCAGGATTTTTATCGCACGGCCTGCAACTGTGACTGCGGGTACGTTCCATGGAATACCCTCCAGGCTGTCATGACGTCAGTAGACCTGACCAGTCCATGAGTGGTCAGATGGGCTTTTTAAAGACCTGTTGATCCAAAATGACCCGTTGACCACTAACCCAAAGTTGGTACCCGACATGGTTAGTTTATGTCTTAGTTTCCCCTGTGAATCGGGGACACTAAAAAAAATGGGGACTCACCACGCCTGGTTGAGGATGCAACAAAAAAGTGGTCGGTAGGTCTGTCTGAAAATGGGAATTCGCCAACAAATCATGTTTCAATTGAGGAAAATTGAGGTTTTCAAGCATCAAATTTGAGTCCCTGAATTCAGACAAACCCAGGTTGAGTCTCAGCCCAAGCTTTTGCAGAAGAAAACATCTACTTATCTACCAACAGAATGCAGGTGTCCCATGAAACATGATGGGAACGTTAGAGATCGGCTGTTCAGGTATCGATTCTTGGGCCCCGACTGTTACATGTCCAACCAATGATAAAATCTGCCACAAAAAATGGAAGCATTGTGGAATTTCCCACCATTCTTTTTGGAAAGTATTCACAATACGGAATTGCTGACAATCATTGTTGACAATTAGTTCTGGGCAATAGATGGCGCCATTCATGGTATCCGAAACATTCCCAACTTGGTAGCCTTTCAACCAATCCGATGGATGGATTTCTTCCAATTTGCCAACGTCCCCTTTGTGCGTGGCATCAGTGGTCACCAAGCCCAAGTTCATGGTGTATCACTATATTCCTCACCATGGCCATGAGAGGTTTCTTCATTTTTGAACAAGCCATATTATCGTTGGTTGTATGTATATATATATAAATTATACTGTATATATCTCCCTTTCATCCCCTTTCTGTCCCCTTCTCTCCCCATGAATTGGTTTGAACACATCATTGTTGTGTTTAGACAAACCCCCTTGGCCCACCTGAAAGTACAGGAAAGAGTGGGATTCTCATCGAGACCAATTCCTTGTTGTAGTAAGGTGCGTCCCATCACGAGCCTTGACTCCTGCTCGTAGGAACAAGGGCAATGGAAATTGCAATCTTGGCTTTTGGGTCGCCCAAAAAAACAGTATCCTGTCTATGCACCATGAAGACCATAGCTGGAAAACCCTTTCACATAATGACTGCCCGCAGATGAAGTTCATGCAGTCATAATGGGTTTGTCTGAAATGGCCATAAGTTGAGGTATACATCCCTCAGTGTTGAACAAATTCGCATATATGCTATATTGTATGAGTCCATAATGATTGGTCTTATACCACCATTTGTTGGTATCATATTATGTATATGTTCAACATCTTAACGTCAATGATATCAGAACTATATCGTTGAACTTTTGACCCCGTTATCCCAGTAGATTGAGCCAAGAAATACCTCCATCCCATCCCATTCTACTGATTGGGTAGTAAATACGCCCAAATCATGGATGTTCCATTCATTTCCGTGAGCAAATCAGGTTTGTCAAAAACCTTATCCAATACATATATAACATTATATAAGCAACCCAAGATGAACCTTAGTTTTTTTTCAAATTCCATATTATTCGTTGTCTTATGACAATTTTTCCACAATTGGAGGTTTCCTATAACATGGGGGTACCCCAGAAACCATGGGTTTCAATATTTTCAATACTGAAATGGTCCTGACTTGGATTTGGGGTCCCATTTTAAGAAACCTCAATTGGAAACAAGGCTAGAACCCGAACTAATTAACCAACAGGGTCTCCTTCCAGCAGCTTAGGACACCATCCCTGTGGTCCGTCCCGGGACCCACCGCGCCTTGTGCGTCAGCACGAGCCCGGCACCGGCCTTGGGCGGCACCTTCTCGCAGACCAGGCGAAAGAGCTCGCGGCCCAGCGCCGAAGCGCGACAGGACACGGTAAAGCCTTCACCGTTCCTGGGTCCCAAGATGGGGCCCTGAGTTAGGCTCTTATATGAGACATGGCACACTTAATATATATATATATGGGATATATATATATTATATGTATTACATATGGGATTTAAACAGTAATGCAACCAAACCAATACAGCGATATAACCGATCCAGTTGGGGAATGTATGCGATAGATACAAGTATTGACAAAGGTTCTCACCAACAGTAAAACTTCAGATTCAACCAACAAAAACTGGGATGGCTTAAATGATTGACCGTAACTGTGGGGGTGGTTCTATGCGAAATAAGCCAGAACAAGGGTATCATCAAACATGATGATATTGACCTACAAATACCAAACATGGACAAACGCAATCACCAGCTTCAAAACTTGTGATTTAAGCAGCACATAATTAGATATATTCATTACCTTGTGATTAAATTAAATACCATGCTTCGGATCAACTGAAGAACATGGGATCTAACCCAGGATTCAAACAAATATAACCAGTGATATGAACAATGCGAACAATGCCTTGGTTCAAGGGAATGTTCATGGAACAGGAGAACGTTCATTTTCGTACATTTTCCCTTCCCAGTTTCAACCGCGAGCTTTTCCTTCACTCAATTCTGGGACACAGGTTATCACCAACATGTGGGATGGATCGAGACCATAAACTCAATGGATTTGTCCCAACATGTGGCACTTCAAAATCCCAATGACAAGGCTTTATCATTATTCATCCTATTTTCACATGACCTTTTTCGATCTTTTCTGGATATTCCCCCCCATTGTGAGACAAATCGAATCATACACCGTCACGGGATCCTATGGCTTTCACTGAGCGGAGGCATGCGAAGAGATTTCCGCATCACTACTACTGTGGATGGCTGCGAAATCCTGCACCAGTTGATAGGTGCTTTATCCCACTATTTATAGGGTTTCAACCATCCTTTTGGTGGTGCAGGATTTTGCAGCCATCCACAGTAGGATCAATACTTCGGGGACTTACTAACCAGGCTTGATCCGAGGTACAAGAAGAGCACCTGGATCTCAAGAGTTTTCTCGTCCATGACTGAAGGCTTCAGCAGTCTTTGACTGGCATAGACCACCATTTTCTGATCCACAGCGGTACGTCCCAGCAATCTTTGACAGGCATAGACCGCCATGGCTTCAGAAGTGAGCCTCGAAACTATTAAACGAAAGGGAAGCTTCGTACCTTTCTTGAAAGTTAGATACGTTACTATGCGTTACTATGTCTTCTGGTTCTTTCTTGATGTTGGTGACCATGGTGGGATCTGCAACGTGAACTTTCACCGGCCATATATCCAGGATTTTTTGTTTGATGAAAAAGTGTGCATTCTTCTGCTGGGTGCATCGGCTACATCCACTTCGCTGACATGGTCTGCTCCCTTGAGCCGTGCCATCGATGAGTGAACTCAGCGGATATATTTCATAGTTAGAGGGGCCCCACATCCCCACTTATGGGGCTTTAAATACCCATTTATACCTACAAGGTGGTGCCCCCCAGTGATGTTTGTGGGCTTGTATTCCCCATTCACTACTTCGATATAATATATGTATATATATATATATACATACATATTAATTATATATATATACACTGTATATTATATACTCCATAAACCCAATCGTCAATTTCCCTTTGGTAACCAAACATGGCTGGCTGGAAAATCACACATTTCCTTGCATGATTTTCCCAGCAACCTCCGTGGCTAGCTTGGGGGTATTCCACCTGCCTGTCATCTTTGCTGACACCGACGAGTGTTTGCCACCAGGTTTCTGTTATCTACCTACCAAGAAAAAGCCACCAGGATTTTTTACATCATAAATCCCCATTTCTGTTGGTTTCGCCATTTAGTTCGATGATGTCCCAGCCTCCATAAAAAGTGCATGTATTTCCCAGCTAGCCATGTTTGATTTTTGTTGGTTAAATTCGCCTTATATCCCAATTATTTTCCTTTTATTATCCCTATAAACCCAAATCAAATCCATATAAATCCCATTAAATCACATATAAATCCAGAATATCAATGCCAAATACTGTAAATCCAGAAGATAACTCCCATATAAATCCCCTTAAATCCCATTTATGGCATTGGGTTTCCACCATTTCCCATTGAACGACGCCTCAATGGCTCGTTGCAAAGCCACCAGTGGCATCAAAGTGGCGGACGGCAAATCCTGCCTGTGACCATTCCCAAAATGGGTACCCTCTGGAAACTAACGGTTTGCTATGGAAAATCCCCATTTCTATGGCAATTTTCAATAGCTAACTGCAGCTAACTGTTGTTTATTACCAGAGGGTAACCATCAAAGGTCAAGGAAAATCAGTGATTTCAGCATCAGAAAACACGTACATATCACTATTATCGATGACAATATAGTTGGGATTTCATCGTGGCAGCCCTGGAGATCCTCCAATTTATGGAAGTTTCTCTTGGAATCATCGAACTAAATGGTGGATTTTCCACCATCAAAGGGAAGAGAAAAGAACTGATAAGTATCATGGTTTGTTGATGATAAAATAGCCATTTAAATGGGACATATCACCGGGATATTCTATAGGGATATCTTATGGCATATTTACAACAGCAAAAAACAAACATCCGAGGCTTCCTGACAATGGGAGACTCCAAAACCATTGCTTTACAGTGGACTATTTCCTGAGCTACTTCTCAGTTGAGGTGGCATAAATCCCAATTTCGAATGCAATGCTTGAACCCCCAAGTTTTTGTGGCTGAATCAGCTAAATCCCGCCCTTTGTCAGTGATCTTCTGGTTTTTTGATGCATACCCTCCAGTGATCAAACGTGGCAACTAAACCAACAATTAAATTAATCATAATATAATCATCCCATTAACCACCCATTTAGAAATCAATTCAAACCATCCCATTGCTAGGGGTATACCCAAGTTCATACACACTGTTTCTTACGGTTATTGCATATTATTCCATCATAGTTAGAATCCCACTATCATCCCATAGTCGTCCCATTATCAGCCCATGATTATCCCATAATTATCATGTCCTTATTGGCTTTACCAGCATTTCAATTGTCCAATACTTGGCTTTATCCCATAATTGGTTCCAGAATTGGCTTTATCCCACAATTATCCCATAATATTATTGATTTATTCTATAATTGGTCCCACAATTCTCCATCAATTCTCCAGCATTTCTCAGGTTCCACACCCTGTAATCGGTGAAGTGATGCGATGGCCCTGTTGGCGGCGCTCACGAAACCACCTGTTCCGCCGTTGCGCCCAGTTGGGAGTCGGGGGAGTTGGTCCTCGTGAATTCCCCTGGTAGAAATTCTGCAGAAATTCTGCAGAAACATAGAGATCAAAATTACCAAACGGGGTGTGGTTTCCAATTGGCTTTGCCACACTGATATCCTTATGTTATGTTATATAATCATACCCAATCTTTCAGCTACAACATGCCACAAATGGTTTAGCACAAGTACAACAATTTTTTGTCCCATCTTATCATGTTGGTTGAACATGGTTTATGTAACCAGATAATAATCATCATTATTGTCAAATATTATGATAATCATTACAGTTGACACATCTTCATGGTTAAACCATTCACACAAGTGGGGCCCCAAAGGTAGGGAATTTGGTTTATACCCGGAAGAACCGGGGATTCTGGTAGTTAAAACATGTTAAAACTATAGAGCGCTACGTTCTTTACAAAAAGCCGACATACATAACTGGGGTGACCACTTGTAATGAACATCATCAATCATTTTTTGGATCTGTATCATGTTTCAATTATCCCACTCATATTTCCAATCCCTATAATTCCCTATCATCTAACATAGAATCACCATTTGAAGGTTTCCAAACTTGGGGGGGTAGCCCTAGTCATCATCCATTTTTAATAGGGACTTTCCATCACAACCACCATCCAGCGCCTCTCAATGTAGCCCCGCTCGTAGACGGAGCCATCCACTGTGGCTACAGGATCCACCTGGGATTTGGTGCTTTAACCATCAAGAACCGGGGAATTCAATGGGATTTCCAAGGGAATTGACTCTCTGGTTATTTCACTTAAGCTATGGAAAAAATAAATCACCATTTTTAAGAGGTCAATCATCATTTTTATAGTTCTATGGGCCAAGGCTTCCATAGCTGTTAAATAAGCAGAGGATAGTATGTGCCATGATATACCCTGAAAGTCCAATGACTCATTTCGTACCACCATACTTGTGACAGTCCACAAGCAACATAATCAACCCAGAAGTGAAATGAGTCAGTGAGATTTTGTCGGATATCTATACTTTATATGTTTTTATTTTAATTTATCGAACCAACAATGATATTAACAGAAACCTTTAACCCGCAATAACATACATACATTAAAATATAGTGGAGATTGATGGAGTATATAGATCATCTGGATATTTCATGGGCTGTATCACGAGCAACATGGTATATAATATAATATAAACGGTGTATATATATAATATATGGCATGGGAAATCACAAGGTGAACCGATAGCTGAGTTGGTTGAAATTCGAAGGTCAATTCAGAGGTTTATGGTACATATAAACCAACACAACTGGAGGCATCACCTGTAGCCATCCTTGAAATTGTTCTCCACTCAGGGGATTTGAGTGTCATTGAGATCTATTAAGAGCTAGCAATACGTCAGATTGGACGTTGGAAAAATGATGAAACATGAACGCCTGGCTCAGTAGCGAAAGACAACGGGTAATTAGCACAGTTGCTAGTTCCCCTGTAAAACAAATACCCTCTGGTAAACTAACATAGCTATTAAAAATGGCCATTTATAGTGGATTTACCCATTGAAAATGGTGATTTTCCATAGCTATGTTAGTTTACCAGAGGGTACACCAATTAGTGGAAAATGGAACGAGGGGCTTCATCCAAGTGGCTGATTGTTGGTGTTATGATCAAGGCGCGGCGCCTGCAAAGTCTTTACCCCGACACATTTTTCGGTGCAGTTCTATCAATGTTTGCTTAATTTTGCGGCATGCTTAGTTGTATTCCAACTATCATGGCTAACGCTAGACATCCTACAAACAAGTGATTTTTGGGCTTCCCACCATGATCGCGGCAGAGATAGGGCAAACCTCGAGTCCGTCTCTGGGCACATGCGGCATGTGAGCCACAATGTGACCAAAATATAACAATATGAGCTGATTACTGGACATGATTCTCAAGATGAGCAGTTTCCAAAAGCTATTGTTGCTCAGAAATTCTGATGAATTCCGCAATATTTGGCAAGAGGTTCTCAGACTCCCCTTTCAGCAATAGACGTCCCCAAGAAATGGTTCATTCAACAATCCCGTTGTCAGCCAGTCCAATAGTTTTGGAAAAAAAGTGGGGATGTTTGGTGACCCCAGCCACAGATCGGCACCAGCAAAATCACATGTCTAGGCATAACACATTTGTGGAGGAATGTCGCAGCAGCTTACAAAATTGAAACATACGTAGCAGCTTTTCCTCTTGTAATCTAACCTGGAAATGTTTTTGACTGCAACGTTTTGTTTAGAGGATACAGTAAATGGTCAACGGAACAAACATTGCCCTATTGACCTATCAAATGTCTGGCATCGCCGCGCCAGTCCCCAACAAAACCGCGGGTTTTGGGATGTTGGTTTGCCTGAAAATGCCGGGGAAAACGGCGAAAACACCAAACATCCCATGTTTTAGCAAAAAAAGCAAAAAAAACATGTGTTAAATGGTGCCTGAAGTATCAGACTGAGTAAAATTCCCATGTATTGAAACGACAGCAGGTTCAATTACAACGTGGTGCCCCCTGGTTATATGTTGCTGGTTTATTTTCATCCAATCAACTAGTTCGATGTGTATAATATACGTATGGTTTATAAACCATGGTGCCAACAGGTGCAAACCTAGTCATAAACCAACTTCCCTATCTGTGGGGTCGCACCTTCTAGTGGCAACTGGGATTTCTCGATTTTGACGACAGCCAACTGTTGGTTGGGGCTGTAACAGCGAACTATTATTGGCAACAACACCATCAAGGAACACGTTGCGTCTTTCGAAAATATGATTAACATCGCATACATAATGTGGAATCATAAAACATCATAAAACCATATCTGGTAATCATAAAATCCTCCTTTTTCTCCGCCTCCTTCTCAGCCTCATCCTCATAATCCTCCTTCTCCTCATCCTTTGCATCTGAACGCGCCGAAAGTTGTCAGCGCTTGAAAAAAATGCTAGGTTCCGCAGCCCATTAATGATCATCCTGTCCTTGGGGTCTTTGTTTACCAGGTTTCTAGATCCTCATTGATCATGTTAATGTTGTTTGACTTCTCCACCTAATCTTTGATAACATGTCCAAACTCCATTTTTACTGGCTCATCTCCAATTTACTGGTTCATCTCCAACTCACCATCTTTTCTTGGGGGTTGCGGCATAACCTCACTTAATCACCAACCAAAATTGTGCGCCCGGCAAAGCTGTCTGGCACTGGCATCAGGCGAACCGCGTGGTCCTGGAGGGCTGAAGTCAGGGGTCAGGGATCACGGTAACAGTTTGGTCTGAATTTTCCCGGGCAAACACTTGAAATTAGAAACCCTTACTAAATTGTTGATGAAATCTATAATCCCTTCCTCCTAATACTAAACGTCCCCCTAATACTAAAAACAGGCATCCATCTCCAATTTCCGAAAATTTCAGTTTGGCCAATTTGACTTTTAATTGATCCCCTTTAAAAAACAATTTAAAAATCAACCTACCATTTGTGGGTTCTCCCCCCTAATACTAAAAACTAGTTCACCCCGGGGTGTTTAGTATTAGGGGGGCCTAGTCCCAATCCATCACTCCAAGCTGCCTAGCTACTCTAGCAATTAGGGGTAAGCTTCTAACTGCCATTTTTGGCAATATTTTAATTGCGTTATATAAGGAAATTTAATTGATTTTGAGATCGTAAAAAATAGTTTTTAGTATTAAGGGTTTTAATTTAGTATTAGGGGTAAGCTTCGAACTGCCATTTTTGGCAATATTTTAATTGCGTTATATAAAGAAATTTAATTGATTTTGAGATCGGAAAAAATAGTTTTTAGTATTAAGGGTTTTAATTTAGTATTAGGGGTAAGCTTCGAACTGCCATTTTTGGCAATATTTTAATTGCGTTATATAAAGAAATTTAATTGATTTTGAGATCGGAAAAAATAGTTTTTAGTATTAAGGGTTTTAATTTAGTATTAGGGGTAAGCTTCGAACTGCCATTTTTGGCAATATTTCAATTGCGTTATATAAGGAAATTTAATTGATTTTGAGATCGGAAAAAATAGTTTTTAGAATTAAGGGTTTTAATTTAGTATTAGGGGTAAGCTTCGAACTGCCATTTTTGGCAATATTTTAATTGCGTTATATAAAGAAATTTAATTGATTTTGAGATCGGAAAAAATAGTTTTTAGTATTAAGGGTTTTAATTTAGTATTAGGGGTAAGCTTCGAACTGCCATTTTTGGCAATATTTTAATTGCGTTATATAAGGAAATTTAATTGATTTTGAGATAACATTTAGTATTAGGGGTAAGCTTCGCAATATTTTAATTGCGTTATATAAGGTTGACTTCGATTTGGTTCCCTAATAATAAATACCCCCCTAATACTAAAAACTACCTGCCGTGTTTTGTATTAGGGGGGGGGGTTTAGTATTAGGAGGAAGGGATTATATTGATGAAATCTATTGATGAAATCCGTGATTAAATTGCAGAAATCTATTATGAATATCTATGAATATAATATCACACTGAATATTCTGACACTTGAATCTGAAATTCTGGCAAAATGACATTTTATAGAGATCATCTTCCCCATTTTCAAATGTCAAATGGCCATAAAGCTGAGGCACCAGTACCAGTTGGATCGCCCTGATGTGTTGCATCCATTTCCAGTTGTAGGAAGTCTCAGAGATCACCCCAAAATCAATCCCGGAGTCTTGTAACTTGTGCCAGCTCTTGTGTAATGTTAAACTCTGGGATAAATGATTTTTAATCACAATAAAATTGTCTTATCATTTTGCGCATCATCAACCCGAGGACGAATGATTACATCATTCCTTCCACATCAGGGATATGTAATCAAAAACAAGTGGGCATGCAGTGCGTCATGGCTCATTTTCCACGTATCGTGTCCAAGCAGGCAGCCTGTAATTTTCCAGATGTTCCGGACAAGGTGACTCGCAAATCTTGGGCACATGATTTTGATCAAATTTTCTCAGAGATCTTTGAGGGCATTTTCTATTGTCTACGGATAGAGACATTAGGAAAAGTCCGTCTGACTGCCTGCTGTCCGTTGCACCCGCAAGATCTCCCAAGACGACTCTCAGATACAAAGTGCAAAAAATATGTCACATGTTTTTGGAACCAGGTAACTCACGCACATATTCCCCCGTGGCATGGCTGACACCATAAAGCCATCATTCATCATGGTTGACAAGGGTCTATACCATTCTATCGTCCAGGACCCAAGGGTAGATTCGCGCCTCATCCAAGATGTCAGCTTCCAAACTAAAACATCGGGCTGCGCCCTCGCCCCAATGCTCGCCGTACCTGGTCGACTCACAACAAGGGGACCCGGAGGTAATGGGAGCAGGACGCAGAATAATCAATGAAGTGGTTTTTATAGTATCAATATGTATCAATGGCAGTTTGAATATTCTCTTCAAATGGGAAACACATACATGAACCTTATGTTTTGATGATAAAATAATGTCTATGCACGTCGATGGTGGTATTTTTTTCTGCGTATATCCGCAAAATAATATCTGCTTTGTACTTCTTGATGAAAGGAAACATGTTTTTTGATGAACAAAACAAGGTACGTATGTTCTTTTCAAGAAAAAACACCATGTATCTTTGTGACATTTTTTGCCATCTGAATGAAATCCATTGACGATTATCTATGTAGCTCTGATATCCGTTTAACTTTGCCGCGCGTACCTTTTCATACCTTTTCTGCCTACCAAGACCATAGATCCTCTTCTGCTTCCAAAAAATATGCTAAACTATATATCGTGTATATATATATATATATGTATATATATGTATATATATATATATATGTATATATATATGTATATATATGTATATATATATGTATATATATGTATATATATGATTATATATGATATATATATTATATGTATATATATATGTCTATATATATATCATATATAATCTGATGTCAGAAAATAATTGGGTAGGGGCACTGTGCATGGCAGGGTTGGCTTGACTGGAAGCTGGAGGCACCTTCCATGGCCTGGGATTTGCATCATTTCGCTGCAGCTTTTGACTATTGCAACCCCCCAAAAAGGTGGTAATATACAACTAGATTAGCTGAATTAGACTTACATAGTATGTGTAGATATGTCTAGTATAATGTAGAAAAAGACACATCCAAAAGGTTTGGGGGCAACATTACCTTTTCTGCATCTCGTTGCTCGTTCACATTCAACTCATTACCCGTAAAAGTTGTTATCACCAGAAATCGCTTGATGGTCAACCAAAGTGAGTTCAACTTCAGAGATCACTTAATCAACTAACATGGTCAGCTTGAACTTCCAGATAGGGCATGGGGGGATGGTAGTGCTAAACATACCAAGTCATCAATAGTTGGCCGGTCTCAGACGGGTGACGATGGACATATCAGAACCCAAGATGAGGATGTTTCACATCAACAATATTCAACAATACACCATCAATGGGAATTTCAGGATCCTAAAATGGAGGCACTGTACATATAAGACCATATTTTGTGGGGATATTCCCTTACATAGGCCTTATATAGGCCTTATATATGGTAGGTACGACACCGAAATCCGTGGCAAAATTATCAAGGAAAGTGGGTATGTGTAAACGCTTAGGCTAGGTGTCTATCATGCACCTATAAAAGGTTGCAAGAACCCTGCTAATAGTGGGATTTGGGGTCTGAAAACATTATCAACAATAACATATAGTAACATGATATCAACAATAACATTATATCAACAATAAATAGCAGTAACATGATATCACCAAGAGGTTCTGGCTTAACATTTTCCATACCATCCCTTTGTTGACACAGATTGGATTTTGCACCGGTGTATATGGCCTCAGTGGTCAGTGGAAGAACACTCAGTGGATCCAATTCCCACCTGACTTACCGAATGCAGCGCCAACCTCGAATATCCATTAAAAAGAGACGTTACTATCAACAGGTGTAAAAAGTCAGTGACCATCAAACTACCATTCAGCTTGTGATTTACTCAGAATGTATCATTGATGATGTTGACGAGGAGGAGAAGGAGGAGCAGGAGGATGGAGGATGCGTATGCTTCTGATTATGCATCATTCTGGCTAACAACTTCATCCAGATCATATCTCCCATGACATATCCCATAAAAAATCATCCCATAAAAAATCATCATATTCCATCATATTCCCATGACATATCACCATTATATCACCTTTTTATCACCATGACATATCACCATTATGACATGACATCACCTTTTTATGACATGATTCACTGCAGCTAAATCCACATCCTGAGCTCCATGCGACTCAAGGGGCCTCCTGCCGGGGCCCGCTCATGGCGCTTTCACGAACTGTGGCGATGAGTTGATGCGGAGCTCGCTGGGATCATCTTTCCACCCATGTAGAAAAATATATGGAAATATATGAATCTATATATGTATATATATAAACAACAATACATATATATATATATATATATATTATACAAAAGTATAGAAAAAACTATAGAAAATTATAGAAACAACTAGAAACGATTTTGATCATGTTTAAATCCAGCACTTCCTTTGCAGGTTTCGAGGCGTTGCGAGTTCTTTGGTATTTATGGCTCTGCCGTGCTGACTCGAAGATTTCCTATTTGGAACGAACTGCAACTGACACTGGCTGACTCGTATAGCAAAGGCTTTGAGGGAGAATCTACAAGAAACCCTTACATCAGGATGTTATCCATCATGGTTTCTTGTTACATTTTAAGGAAATTAAGCCATTGAAGATGGGTGGAAGATCTTCATATCATACAAGCTGTAGCAAGGGCATCTCAGTCATTGATTGCCCCATTGCCATTGTCTTTACCCCAAAGCTTCAAACAAAATTCATCCACTGCTACGACTCACATTAGCATTGCTTGAGACTCATGGTGGATATTAAAAAACTAAACACATATTATTGATGTCCATCCATTTGCACACTCATACCCGGTAGATCCTTGCGTTTTACCCATTTATAGCATGATGCATGATGGAACAGCCGCACTTCAGCGACTCGGATGAAGAACAAATCGCCATGAGCCGAGCCGAGCGCAGAGATGCCAGGTGCGGAACGACCTTACCCTTCGCTGTGATTTTATATCCCACCACAAAAATCCCAGTTCTGTAGGAAAATCATTTGTGCCATGATCAAGTTAGATTCACATTGGATAAAATTTATGGGAACATCATTGGATGGTTATTCCCCCAAATAGGGTTTATTATTCCCCTATTAATAATATTTAATAATAGGTTAATACGTCTTGACCCCTCCCCACATGACATGTTCCTAAAAATCCTTCTGTCGTTCGACCAATAGCCGCCACGCCCACCGTCTTTTTGCGGAATCCATCGCACTCTGCCACCTTGGAAGCTGGTCTTGGAGGGTCAACCGATGGTTTTCTCATGTGAAAATGATGTAAATAATACATATATAATATGATATGTTCATATCTATATATATTACAGTATATGTATATATTATATACACATAAATTATAACGTATATATATAATTATATATATCAATGTAAACGATGTAACTGTAAATAGTATTGCGGTTCCTTACCATTAAATTACAACCTATCCCAATTTAATGAAACCACATCTGGGAATAGTTTATGATTTACCGCTAGTTTTACCTCTTTTTATGGCTTTGATTGACCGCTCAGTCGTGAATCCAAACAGTAGATGTACAACTCGTTCCACTGCCACATCAGATTGCCGAAAATCGGATTTCACATCTGGTCTTTACTGTATAGTCTGTATAGTATGGAAATCCAATGTAGAAATCTACAATATTTCACGATATTACATAATCATTATATAATTCTGCGTATATTATATCTCAAAATTATCATACCTCCTGGTAAATTTCCATAGCTATCCCCTCTATGCATGTTTTGCCGCTTCTTAACGATAAAATGATTTTTCATTGCTATGCCAGCTATAACCAGAGGGTAAATCCCAAACCCCATGTTCCAATCATTAAACACCCCACAGAAACCATGGTTTAATAGGGGATGAGACCACATATTTGAATATTTGAGACTATGGCATGGGATGTGTGTGAGTGTGTGTGTGTTGTTTTGTAAATAAAAAGGAGGATGGGAAAACAAAGCTCCTGCATAAGTCTAGGTTCACATCGCCAACTTTGATGATCCATCCTCATTTATCAGCCATTCACTATTTGCTGAACTCAGGCAGAAGGCTGCACCCAATCCATTGAAGCAACTGAAATCTTCCGCCACTTGTATCCACTTGTGACCAAGAAATCTTCCAAACATATGGATATAGTGGGTTAATGGGTCATAAATCATGGATATATTACAGGATATTCATGATATTCATGGATATTCATGGGTTCTTCCTTAGGTCCACGAAGTTTTACCCAGCACCTTTTCAGTCTCGTTCTTTTCCAGCCACGGCCGCAGCCAACGAGGCCGTAGCTGTAAAATGGCCACTGCTTGGCTTCAGCATCCGAAAATGAGTGGAGTCATCTGAGTCGACGACACCAGTCAACTGAGTATGATCCTTATTGGTTATTTAACATAGCCATTGTATAGATGGCCCATAGAAATAGATGGTTTACCTATTAAAAATGGGTGGATCTTTCCATGGCTATGTTGAATAACCAGATGGTATCCTTATTGGTTATTATCCTATGGTGGGTAATATTAATACCAATAAGGATCATAGTATAGATGATGGCTAACGACTTTTTGGGTATTATCCTTATTGTCCTGTTCTGAGCCCGGTTCCGGTCAACTATGGTAAGCTTCAACCTGGGGAAAACAATCCCCATTTATAGACGGCTTTCCCATGAAAAAAACATAAATACTGTTTGACTGTTCGCTTTTTTCTCAACCTTTTGTGCCTTTGGATTACTGGAGGGTATGGCTTAAAAAATCATCCGATCTACCAAGGTTTATCCTGATCTACCGAGGCACTTCAGCGTTCCGGGGCTTCCCTTGAAAGTGAGATTTCGCTGAAATCCTACTCTGGTTCAATCAACATAACAACAATATTATATATATATATATGTATATCATATATCATATCATATACATTGCTTTCCAAACAGAAATAGTGACATTTTAAGGTGCTTCCCTTACAAACCATCATTTGTGGTTATGTCACTGTGAGGTTTTTCGGTGCTGGGAATTCGGCCTCCAAAATTTCAGAAGGCCAAACCCGCCACCCATCGTTGCGCCCACTAAACGCTTGCTGTTCTCGCAGTTCTCTGGACTTTGGTGAAGCAGTTTGGGTTAGCGGTTAGCGCACATGCCATGCCAGAACAAACAGTTCCGTAGCCTCTGGTCGATTTTTTTCGGCCATGGGGAAACACGTAGTTACAGTATGTCCATTGGAAATGGCGATTCCCCTTTGTCATGTTTAAGTTTTTGGAGGTTATTTAGATGCGTACTACAACCTGTGGCACTTCAGTAGTGTTGACAGCAGACCCATTGCAACCACTGCGGCTGGAATTTCACCAAAAAGACACAAACGAAACTCAGAACGTGTGAAATCTCATATGTGCCATGGTCAAAACATGGTAATTATATGACATGTGCTACGGTCCACCTACCATGACTCGGATATATATATATATATCGTGTTGTATGTATTGGCCAGTATAGTTCCATACAATAGTGGCATGACTCCTATTCCTTTCCTTTGAACGGCCCCAGTGACCATTTTAGAGAGATTTGATTGGATCCTAAGTTGGAGGTACCCAACTTTGTACGTTCAATGTAAGGCCGCCATTTCAAGGACTATGCACCCGAAATATGGCACAGTTCTTCCATGTTGTAGAAATAAACACACAAAACACCCAATGAGACCATCTTGAATCTCCATCATTTTTGGGATGATATCCCATTTGTGTCTGCTTAAAATCCCCAGATTGGGTAGATGAAAGAGTTCCCCCAATTGCTTCACCAACCGGCGACTTCTTCACGTGGCTGGGGCCAGGCTGCATAGCCATCTTGCAACGACCTCAGTGTGGCGAGTCGGTCCACATGGATCCATGCCGTGGATCACAAGTCATGGGTTTCCTAAGTCATGGGCCATGAGGGATCCCCCAAATCATCCAAGTCATTAGACCCTTTTAGTAGGACATCTCTATAGCAATTTTTGGATATTTTTGGTTCGTTTCCATTCCTGACGTTGCGAAATGGGTATCAAACAAATGGATTTATCATCTCCTCATTGATGGGTCACTAACTAATCACCAATTGCATAACAAGCATCATCCAACTACTCATGCCATCTTTCTGAATGGAAGGAATTTACCACCCCGAAATCCGGGGGTTTTGGTGGGACTACCGTCGAATTCGTTATATGTAGTTCGTTCCATCCGTTGCAGAAATCTTTGTTGAATATCTACCCAAAAATATCATATTCGAGAAACACATTTTCCCCGTACTTTGATTCCCGTTTAATTCAATCGAAGTGGTTTTCCATGGATTTCCCATTATTCAATTACCCCAGTTCCTGTGCACTCAATCCCTGTTTGAGAAACATGATCAAATCCATATTTTCCCCATTCCGGTAGCATGTATTAATCTAATTGCCATCATATTTTTTACATCATTATATATCCCCTATTAACTAGCTATAATTACACCGCAAATGATGCATTTCCTCATTAGGAGGCCACTTCACCAATGCATCCCCCTTGTGGTCATCATTTACCTACAATAGGTTGGAGCAACCCTGTGGCAAATCCCATGAAACCCCATGAAATGACATTAAATCCCATGAAATCACATTAAATCCCATGAAATCACATATAAACTCCAATTAAACCACCTCAACTTCAATTACATCACAGTTTCCGCTGTTAAATTCCCCAATTCTTTGGACAACTTCCCTCCAAGTCACGTGGACGCCATCAGCGCCTCCCTGTCTTCGCGCGCCGCGGTGATGCGGGAGCCACGGAGGTCCAGGAAGTTCAGAGACCTCAACGCTGAGAAGGTGTCAATAACTGGAGCATCCACCCAAATCCCAGGCATTTTTTTAAAAATAATTAAATATATATATATATATAAATAATATACCTAGAGCCTCCGAACAGATTTCGGTCAGTGATCCAGATTTCGAAGCGGAAGTTCAAAAATCAGAAAACAAATCTGAGCGGTCTTGGCAAGTTTGCGTTGTCTTTTTGAGTGCTGGCGTTGTTCTTTGTGCGCTCGCGTTGCGTTTCTAAGTGATTCAGAGTCATGATTCTGGCACGTAGTTTTTTTTCTATATAAGTGCTTCAGATTTCCAAGTGCACGCAAAAAACAGACGTATGTATACAAACTTGTGTTTTGAGATGGCTGCATACAGATTTATATGGCTTTATGCTGTTTTCTTTCATGTTTATGCATGTTTATGAAGGAACAAACAACATTTTCCAAACTGATGGTTTCATGGGGATTATCACAATGGATTGTGATAATCACAAGCTGATACAGGGCGATAGAAGCCCCAACAATCATCAACCAACTGACCGTTTTTAACTGCAGTACTTTGGCACTAGCTAGGTTATAAACGGGATACCCGGAAGAAAATGATGAAACTTAGCCACCCACGACAGCAACACCCACAAAATGGAAATATCACTGTATATCACT
>CAMXCT020006822.1:300108-527608 GCA_947184155.2 Cladocopium goreaui | reverse complement strand
AGAATCTAGGAACAGCATAGTAAATTCGCAACCGAGGAGGACTTAAAAATCACAAAGTGCTGATAAGTAAGTCGCTGTGGATTGTTTGATTGGTCGGGTGACTGGATTCACAACACATGGCTGCTGATAACCCCTTTGTAACTATTCATCTATCAAATATCAATCCGTCAATAAAAAATAGAACTACAAATCCCGTTCGGTGAGTATAAGTTTCTGACATCGATGGATACACAATGATAGACATCATTCAGAAATTATTCAGTTGGATTGCCCGTGTATCTACGTGTATCTATAATAATTCATACAACTCCAGATTGATATCCATCAATATGAACTGATTTTTGGATTCCTCACTACATTCGGCACCAAGCTGTCAATAAGTGATATTTTCACAGATTTTCCATTTCTGTTAATTTTTGTTCATATTCCTGATTTTAAATACATTTCCCCTATTTTCCCAATTTTTGACCATACAAATTACTCTACCGCCAGGTGTGCAACGCGTGCCGCGGCACTTCAGGTTTCGAAGGGCCCAAAGTTCTCCAGTGATCAGCTCGGCAGAGTGGAAGTCAAGGTAAGTCAGATTCCTCTGGAGGGATAAAGATGTGTAATGTCAACCCAAATAAAATGGTTGATTAATTGTGGTGGTTGACATTACACATTACACATTACACATCTAATTAATTGTGTAAACCCTGGTTGATTAATTGAATTGTGGTTCCCCCAAATAGTAATGAAATGTAATAAATGGCTACTGAAATGGTACCCCCCAATTAAACAGCCGTTTGGGGTAAATTCATCCGGGGTTGACATTATAAGATTGTATAATGTTAGCTAACGGAATCGACCATCCCTATATATATATATACCATAAAAAAGGGTGATATAAACCATCAAAATTTGTGTGGTTTAATGTGGTTTATGACATTGCTTTCCAAACATTCACCGTGATTTGTATCCAGAAAAGTCGGCCATTTGTATCCAGGGCAATCATCTTATGGGGTTTGGGATGGTTTGGGTGTCTACTATGGAACAAAACAGCGAAGTAAATTGGCCATTTTCAATAGCCATATGAAAGTACCGAAGGATAAATTTGTAGTAACCGGGTAATTATTCATGATTAGTGGGATATTCGTGGCCATTAAATGCTTTCTATGAGTTGTTACTGTTTATTAGCCATGATGATAAGCACCTATGATATATGATGATATATGTATATATTATGTCGATACATGTACCCTATGGTATCGAACATCACCAGTTTCAATAGGTAAATCATCTATAAATGGACCATGTTCATCCATTTTCAATTGCCAAAAGGTAAATATTCCGTGTAAATGTGGTTCTAAATCGCCTTCTTGACTGGAACTGCACCCAAAGTGGTACCTCAGCGGTTTTGGCATGGTTTTACGATCTAGTTGCAGGGGACGGTTTGTCTTCCAAACAAATCCCTCAAACACCAATTCTTGCAGCACAGATGTGTCTAGAACGAAACAACCAATGACCTTAGATAAAGCAACATTGGCTCAGTCCCAGTATCATTGACCAGTCTATCTCGCATCAACCTCTAGGTTGAACGAGTCGGCTACCACAGCAATGTAGATCAAAAACCACACCAGCATCAACCAACCTTTCACACACATCAATTCTCAAATTCTGCATAAGTATGCCAAAAATTGGGCTGAACCGGCTGAACCCGTAGTTCCACTCTAGTAGGTGGATAATTTACAACCACTCCAGAGCTGATTTGTCTGGTACTTGGTTGGCTATTTTCATTGCTCTAAAGTATCCAGAAGGATACTCTTGGTACATCTTGGTACTAGGTCTTCCACAACCACCATTCTGGTGAATATGTAATTTTTTGATCTTTGTTGCTTGAAACAGGATGGTATACAAACTCCCCAAAACACTTCAGCTTGTAGCTAGGCCAAGTTGTTGAAACGGGTTTGGCTGAAATAGGCTACCCTGAATCCATTGGTTAACCATGATTTTCCTATTCAAAAAATACTGCTGTAACTGATGGGTATCCCATGTTCAGACACACCTAAATATCATACAGTATTGAGTTGGATACATATCTTCCATATATATATAATATACATATCCTTATTAACTATTCCTACTGAAATAGATTGAAATTGAAATCCCTATATATATATGTATATGTATAATTATATATATATATGTCCCTTCACATTCCTGTTAAAATCCCCATCCTCACCAGCTTGACCCAAATTGCAGCTGCGACAGACAAGTTACGTCAGATTCTGCAAAGAGTTGATGTCACCCGTCATCCATCGCTTCCTCGAAGCCGAAGCCGGGACACCAGCTGGGGGGCCGTCTTCCCCAGTGATGGTGACCCATCTGGGTCCTGGGTTGATTTGAGAGTGTAAAAAACATGACCAAAATTGCTGTGAATTGAATTTCATGCTAATCTGATAATCTCCCCATAAATCAGGGGATTAACACCAGGGGATTTTTGAAGAATATGTCTGTGTCCCAAAATTGGGATGATTAATCCACTGGCACTGCGGGGGACCCCATTTCTGGAAAACAAAAAAACAATGATTTGAAGCCCGAGATCAAGGTAGTCAATGATACATCATTGGTTAGCGAACGGAGAATTGTCTCACAGTAAGAACGGAGATTCACAAGTTCCTTTCTTTGGTTTTCTTTGTGCGTTTCCAAACACAGGGTTGTTCCAAACACCCCATGTACGTTTGGGTGGTAAAATTGGGAAAATAGGATAATATAGAGGTAGCATGACACATTTACCACCCGAAAGGTGGCTATCATTTATCTATAATCAGTTGGAGCAACCCTGAAACACCATACGATCAACCTGCTGGTTCTCTGGCAACGGTGCCTCCCTGGGTTGGAGCATGGTCGGTGGATGGTGGTTGACTCAGTCCCCCCATTGTTGTGATCATGACAATGTAGTCACAACTGACAATCTTCTGGATGAACAGGTCATTTTATATAGTGTTTACATCTTTTGTATTCACATATACCAACATATAGTAACCAAAAAACGTAACATTGCCCAACTGAATCCAAACATTTGTCCCTCGGGTTTCTCTCAAAGTAGGCCGAACACGGTCCTTTTTGTGGGGATATTCATGGTGATTCATTGGTGATATAACGGGAATTGATCATCAATTTTCAACACAGAAGGTAATGTCAACCACAGGCTTTTGGGCTTCGACATTAACAACTCCTCTTGGATCACTGGATCAGTCCAAGTGAGTCCCCCTATGCGTTATCTGGACGCAAAAATGACGATGGCATATAGTGGCCAACTACTAGGTTCCTTCCAACTATGTTTGACAAAGTGATAAACCATATAAGTATATATATATATATACAGGATTTGTTACTTGGCGTGATCATCGAGACTTCCTTGTCATGGTCAGTTTAGAAGCTGGCTGTAACCATAGCAGCCATAGCCATGGAGGTGTGATGCCATGTCCAAGTGGGCAAAAGAGTAACTGTATGTAACTGTGATAAATAGGGCCTAATCCAATCAATTCGGGTGGGTAAATATCATTTAACATCATACATATATATATATATACAATTATATACATATACATCATTATACATCAACATTTAGGGTAAATAGCAGGCAGTAGTGGGCCCGGCCCCCGCTTTTGCTATCTTTTGCTGCTCCAATCCCCAAGCTTTTGGACGCCTGGCATCCACCCGATTGATCAATAACCTCTGGTTGATCAATGAGGCCCAGGAGAACAGGTTGTGAACGAATTAATGAATCAAAACACACACACACATATATAATATATAAACCCAAAAAAGGTGAACATGAATGAAGATGAACAGGTCTAGAAACGTGATACACTATGATATGAAAATCACAAACATCACAAACAAAGCTCATACGCTAAAGGAAGCGGACTTTGATAAATAATTATCTCCATCTTCCAGCACCTTCCAGCACCTTCCAGCACCTTCCAGCACCTTCCAGCACCTTCCAGCACCTTCCAGCACCTTCCAGCACCTTCCAGCACCTTCCAGCCCCTTCCAGCCCCTTCCAGCCCCTTCCAGCCCCTTCCAGCCCCTTCCAGCACCTTCCAGCACCAATTATTCCCAAGTTTCGCGTGGAATCTCAGGAAGGTCAACTGCCTCGGTGTCATGTGCGGGACGTCACTGGGTGGCCGATGTGAGGTGAGAAAACATCGGCTGGGTCTATACGGCATGGAAATGAAGTAGGGCTTGGATGGAACATATCCCCTGGTAAGGGGTGGTTAGGACTTTGGTTCCAAGTGCATCGGAAATGAATTGAACTAAGTGTCCCAATTTTGGGGAGTTGTGGAGAGGTCGACACGCAGGTCCATAAATGTTTGGAGAGATAGTCATGTAGATCAGAACACATAACATCCAGGGCCATGGTGGTTATCCCAGTGATCTATGACCATCCGGCATCAAAATGCTTCACCAAACCAAGCCACCCGCCAAGAAAAAACCATATGTACCCTCTGGTAATCAAAGGTGTTGATGGGGAATACCCTATAAAGAAGGTTTAAATATGAAAGTCATCTATAAATGGCAAGATTTCCATCGTCACGTTTGATTGCCGGACGGTACATGATCCGTGGTTTGGCTGCCGCCATGTTGCGTCATGCCCTTGAGCCACTTGATGTCTCCACTGATCTTCGTATTGGCAAAGAAGTCTAACCGCGTCATGCCCCTCAGCACAGGTGCAGGGGACCTCCACATGCGTGTTTTGTGTCCTGGGTTCAACACTGACAGCGAGTTGGGGGTCTGTCATTCCAAAAAATGTGATTCTCATATTTGTGTATTGATGAGAAAACATTGACATTAAAATGGTCCGTGGTTTGTTTGGTACCCAATCTTTGTTTCATACCGACATCACATGGCCAACAAATGTGGGTTGCAGGTCTGTAAATTTTCACCCATACCGTATCCCATGTCAATGTAATTGTGTCGTCATCTAAGTGTGATATGATCTAGGACATCTGGATCACAACAAATCTTATCCAATCTGTTTGCGTAGTAGTCTGGCTGATCAGATGCTTTGTTTATTTTTTGTGAATTGAAATATCGCAGACATGTTGGCCAGAAATTCAAAAGTGATGGGAAATAGACTCACCTGCCATTGGCCTACTAGTGAGTCTATTTTCATCTATTTTCCCATTTCTGGCCCCAAAAAAGGCCTGTATTGCCACGTCTGGTATGCGCACCCTTCACCCACAAGCCCTACAAACCCTCTCGCCCTCCAGTAGAAGACACGGGAAACGAGCCAGTGCCCTTAGATCTCCGGTGATTTTGTCGTTCCTTAGGGAAAACACGAGCGCTTCAGCTGGTTCTGGTGGTTTGAACATCGAGCTACCCCCCCCCGAAAAACTGAAACATATGAGTTTCTGGAGATTGGTAATCGATGTGTTAGGATAAAATAAGACTTGAACGCAGAAGCTGTCCCAAACTCAAGTTCAGTGACAAGGGGTGTGACCCCATCAGCAAAGTAGTGAAGCCGATGCCCTAGTGAACTGATCGACACTTGCCAGGCTCACAATACATCCAAAGCAAACATTATTTGCGCTTGTTGGGTAAAATTCACATATCGTATACTCCCCAAATGCTCCTTTTAATGGGGAAACATGCTGATAAACCATCGGATTTTTGATGATTTTTGAGTACCATATTTTCAGACAAACATACATCTTGAGTCATGATGCCATGAATTCCGGTTGAGGGTGGGTCCGCAAAAACACATCCCCAGTGTGTGGTAAAATTCTTGTGTACACCGTCTTCACAAACTCCTACCCCCAAATGGTTGATTCATGTCGATTCCAGATAGATCATTGTGGATTCCACATTAATCTACCTCCATTCGGAAAACATTAGCCCTTCAAATTTCACGTATTGGATGATCCATACCATTGCCAGTCCATGTGCGGGCTGGGTCCGGATGGTCCGAAATTTTGGATGGCCAAATACACGACAACATATGGGATATAAACCACTGAACAGTGTGTTGTCACTCGAGTCTATTTTGTCCAATGGATGCCGGTGGACTAGTAAATCTATGTAAATCTAGTAAGCAAACACCACGGCCGTATCCATATTTTTGTTGGTACTCTCCCCACTTTTGTTGGTTGATGATTGCTTCCTCCCATGGAGTTGCTAGGTAAATCTCATCGAAGCTCCATTTTTGCTGGTGAATGCCAACTTTTCATTGTCAAATCCTCCCGATGGTTGGCTATTTCATGGCTATTTCATAGCTGATCCAGCAGACAGGCGTCGTGGCAAAGTGTAGCTGTGTCACTCCATCTGGAAGCTCTCCCAGATCACCTGAACAAGTCTGCTGGTGGGAAACGTGGGCATCAACAACAACCAACAAATAGATATGGGGATGGAGCAACACCTATTATTGCCATATGACTCAGGTGAATAAACAGCCATAAGCATATGATTCCGGTTGGCTTTGCAAAAGTTCCAACAAAACAAGGAGTAAACATGGGTAAACACTGTTTAACCATGATGAAACATAAGAAAATTTAGTGATGATTTTTTGACTTTGGGGATGACTCTACCAAAATATTCAGGTACCCAAAAAAATCATAAAATTCCATCAGGCAGTAGTACCAGTAGGTCAAAACAAAAAAAACACGGTAAATTTCGGAGGATCATCAAGAAATACCAGCTGTTACCAGCTATAGCCATAACTTGATGTTCACCAGGCCTCCAGGCTATTGAGTCCGTCTCTGGAGATACAGTCGACGCGATATCTATTGTGACCAGGCTGCCATGCCGTGGATTGAAAAACCGCATCCTCAAATCCAAACGATATGTTTCTTCGGCAATTTCCTCTGAACCACAATATCTGGAGATCAACCATAAATATACATTGACCATAATCTGAGATAGCCATTGACCATCTGGTTAATATCTGGTTAATATCATAGATATTCCAGATCAACCAGAAATATCAGATATTTTTCCCATACATTGACCATACATTGACCATACACTACTTGGTGGTTCATCCCACTTAGTAAGTGGGTTATAACCCCAGTTATAACTGGATTAACTCTACTTATCCCATTTATAACTGGGGTTATAACCCACTTACTAAGTGGGATGAGCCACCAAGTAGCCATTTTGTTAAATCATTTGTTTTCACGCCGTCCAGCAGTAACTTGGCAGGGCAAAGAAAAGTACGGCGTGGCGACTCTGTGAGCCTCTGATTGGAACTAAATGAAACCTTCTCGATGAGGGATCAGCTACTTATGATATACATATATATCTAGATATAATAATTAAATGTAATTATATGTTATATTATTCGACTACTTGATAAAAGGAAACACAAAGTAAACTAGTAAAATGCACTTACAAGATCTTACAAGAACAAAATCCCCAAATCCCAAGAATTTAGCTCAAATCATCTCAAAACCACCATTTGTCAACGCTGTTGGGCTACAAACTCTGGCGAGATTCCAAGATACCCCCCATACCCACCGGCTGCCTGTCAGTGAGTCATACTCGTCTGGATGGTGCAGCAGTGGATGGTTGAAGCAGCCCTTGGGGAGTTCACTTAACCTTGGCCGGGCTTTGCAATGGAGATTCAAGATCAGATGTTTTGTATATTTTTGTTACAACAAATAACCATTGAACAAGCCTAGACAAAAGGGATAATTATTCTCCACTGGAAGAACATTCTCCCAGTCACCTTTTACTAAGATCTTACGAACGTCCTTGACTGGAGCACCTCCTCTTTTAAAAAAGAGAACAAACACGAACAACGCCCCAACGACCTGCTTAAAAGATCATGTTTTTTGAATTGAACTATTAAACAGGTATACTCCCAGCGGCGGTGCCTGTTGGGTCTGAGACTGGTGCATCACGGATGAAGGCATCCCATAACGGGAATGGACCGACCCTGGAACTTTTAAGCTACTGTAAAATACCAGTCAAAACTTACATTTTCTTACCAATTTTGGCGCCGCATTCTAACTGTGTTTCTGCATATTCACCCCGCTTCGCGTGGGGTGGCCGCCCACACCGCAGGTTTATTTCGGTCCGTGAGAGGGGCTAAGGGTGGTGTGGAATATGAGGAGCAGAGCAGCACAGGAGAATTGACATACATAACTGCTGGGTTCGTGAATATTTTTTAAGTGGACTGAAAATATGTTTTTTGCCGCATGAATTGGACATGTCAGCAGCATCCAACGCAAAAGAGTAGAACAAGGGGAGCAAACCAAGAGGCTTTGACGGAAAGCAAGAAGTGACATGTCTTGCTGTCTTGAGTTGTAGGGAACAAGTGCAGACATAGCGTTCCTGCCGCTGCCATCTGCGATTCTCGGTCGTGATTGTGGTCATGCTGAGGCTTTCTGACATGAAGACATGGAAGCTTGTGCAGAACTCTCATCATCTGTTTCGCCAGTGAGGCTGAGTTCACAAACAAATGATCCTATGGTATCTTTAACACCCGTTGTTTTGATACATTGAAAAGGCTACCGCCCTAAACCTAAACACATCTTGGGGGACGGGAAGATCTCATCCAAGGAAGGGATGCGATCTTCCCATACCGGTCAACATACATATACATTACATTCACATGCATGTACCACTTGAATTTGTCGACATTTGTTCTCGAACATCAATGCATTTTCTTACATCTTCGTATCTCAAATGCGGCAGAATTCCCACCCATCAAAATCCATGTTTTGAGCTATTGAAGATCCGGTTCTCAATGAATCTTCCGAGGTCTACCCGGCAGATGAGTTGTGACCTGGAGAACTCCAAAGGGAGGTTCTTGGTGGCCCACAGAACTTGGATCACTTGGAGAAGTGCCAGACAGCAGCCGGCGCAACATTTGCCAATAAGACCAGACTGTGCGAAGTCCGCGCAAAACGACTGCGACAAGTCACAGTTCACTGAAAACATAACCTGGATCAGACATTCACAGCTGTTGAACCTATGTAGAACCGTCGGTGCAACAAAAAAACTTAGCGCAAGAGACAAAACCTGTCCGTATGCACATTTTTGAAAGATGTATCATTGGAGTTCTTTGCATCTCTATTTCAAACAGCTTCGCAGCCATCCGCAGCCCGGGCCGTCCAGGGCCACGATTTCCCCCCCCCCCGGGATTCTTCCAGTGGGTGCTTCTTTCACTTTTCCCCCCCGTGGAGGCTTCCCAAGCTAGGGAATTTTCGCTTTTCCCCCCCGTGGGGGCTAGGGAATTTTCACTTTTCCCCGCCGTGACAGCTTCCCAAGCTATGGAATTTTCACTTTTCCCTCCCTTGGAGGCTCCCCAAACTGCGGAATTTCAAATGGCTACACAACGACGCCTAGATAGTCCCCCAAATCCCGTGTTCTTTGAATGTGTTTCCATGTTTTTGCAATGGTTTCCTTCAAAGCACGGTACTTTACACTTTTGTCGCCATAAAACCGGTCGAAAACATCATGTTCGACAATGCTTCCAATTCCCTTATCTCCCCAACCGTTGAAAATACACGCTATTTACAGTGTTTTCTTCAATTTTTCCATGTTCCAATGCCGGTAGCCAACTCCAACATATATATATATATATATAAGAAATCCTTCCAAAACATTGTTTTTGACAGTGTTTTTCCAATGTTTCCAGTCAAACAGACGGTAATTTACACGTTTTTTGCTATAACGTCAGTCCAAAACACTTGTTTTTGCAGTGTTTTCAATGCTCTGGCATCCAAAAACCCTGCAAAATTTTGCTATGTACAATGTTTTTTTTCATTTTTGGCCGTTTTTCCATTGCCGGAAAGCTACCAAAATGACCCAAAATTCCATTTCAATACCCTCTTGCGCTCAGACACCCAAAAATCCTCGAAAAATGTCGGAAACACCACCTAATTCTGGTCTCGGTGCGAAACCGTTTTTGCCCCCCCCCAGCTAAAGCTGATATAGCGACTGCTATATTAACAAATGTGATTGAGCATTTAGTGTAGCTGTTTCCCCCCAATAAGCACGCCTTCACCGCCAAAGCGGTGTGGGCGGATTTACAGGTGTTCCTTCAGTTAGAATGCGTCTGCCGTAGGGGGGGGCCAAACGGGCCACCATCACGCGAAGCCAAAACCGCATTCTAACTTTGTTTTTAACGGTATAAATATTAATAGGGAATATCATCAACAATATGATAATAATGGAATATTTTAATAATATCTTTACGGTAAAGCACACATAGTATATTGATTTGTCATAGAGTGTCTTGTGGGGTTACCGTTCAACACGACTGCCAGCCAACATCGCCATGCCACCGTTTACCACTGATGTCGTACAAGCACATGCCCTCCACGAGGCTCCTGTAGTCCAGCAATTTCTTTCTCATTTTGGATGCGTACTTGAAGATATAGTCCTCAGTGCTTCACGATTAATGCTGTGGGCTGATGGAAAAACCAGGCTTGGAATGGCTTGGAACAGAAAAAAACCCAAAGATCAGCTCCTTGAGAGACTAATGGACTAATGATGACTAATGGTTCATCATTCCATGAAAAACTCAATCCACGGGTGAAACTCACGTTTCTATCCATGAACATTTCCATAGAAGGGTGGTAACCCAAGTGTCAACCAATGATCAATGGCCTTTCCGGGGGAAAAAAGGGCCCGGCGCCAAGACGCTAAGGTGACCAATGGATGAGCCGATCTGTGCTGAAGATCTTCTGTATGGGGGCAATTTACGTACATGCCGATGGACTCTTTTGTCTATTAGCTCTATTCGTTAAACTATGTGAAAACACGTACAGAAACAAAATAAATTAGTTACTGATTACTGATTAAATAATGTTACATACATACCTACTAGAGTGGGTAAAACATCTCCCCTACATCCCCAATGTTCACTCTATAGATCTCTATAGGCTACGGTTTGAAAGCACCAACGGGAAGAACATCTAGCTGCCCTTTGGAAGTTGAAGTCCAAGTTGATACGAATCCGAATTTTGGTTGAAACTTGGCTGGCAGGTTGTTCCTCCCAAAAAAAACAAGCCAAAGGGAAATTTATCCCCATGTTTCTTGGTTGAAACCTTGTCTTTGTACATAAACATCACCATTTTGGTTGGATAAATCTTCATTTTCTTGGTTAGAAATAGTTGTTAAATCATGTCAAATGCCCTTTATTGTTGTGGATTAAAAAAAATCTGTGTTGGTCCGTTATCTCCCCACTTTGAGACCTTGGGATTCTCCAACCGCCCTGCACATCACAAGGCACTGCGCTGCAAAGACTTTGCCCCGCAGCGCAGTTGGCGAAACGTAGCAGCAGGACCTGTAAAAGTTACCGGGCTCTCAAATGCAGGTATATAGTTGTTTATTTTTATTTTTACATCTATAATCCTATGATATGTGTCTCATGTACATAATTACTGTTTAAACATGGAGAAATGCGCATAAACGTATATGCACATAATATATTGAATACATACGTCTATGTATGTGTGTACAATATATATATATATAAATAAGATGCGATGGTGTATCATACATACATACATACATACATACATACATACATACATACATACATACATACATACATACATACATACATACATACATACATACATACATACATACATACATACATACATACATACATACATACATACATACATACTACATGTATATATATATACATGACATTACATATATATATATATATATGTACATACATACATACATACATACATACATACATACATACATACATACATACATACATACATACATACATACATACATACATACATACATACATACATACATACTACATACATACATACATACATACATACATACATACATACATACATACATACATACATACATACATACATACATACATACATACATACATACATACATACATACATACATCATACATACATACATACATACATACATACATACATACATACATACATACATACATACATACATACATACATACATACATACATACATACATACATACGTATATATACATTGCATTCCATTCCATTGCATTGCATTTCATTGCATGACATTGCCTGACATTGCATTACATTACATATTACACTACATTATATTGCATCAAATTACATCACATACTAACAGTCATATGTATAATATACATATATACACCGATATAGATATCGATTATACACCATATATCCATACATATTATAGTATTATATTACGCACATTATATTTCTATTTGTTTACATGCATACCCAAAATACGAATTGGTTAAACAATGCTCATTAATAGAGATTCGAATAGTGATTTGGGTGTGTCTGGAGAGTAATGGGGTATACCCCTCAAATAGCAATTTTCTATAGGGAAAATTGTTATTAACCAATGGATTTCTGGCTACCCCATTTCCAGACCAACCCATTTATGGGAATCACCAATATGCCCCTCTGTCCTGCCTGTGAATTCGCCCGCAGAAAACGTGCCACCGATGGTAGAGCTAATTGCCGGTTGCTACCAAGTGACCTAATCTGAATTGGATGGAAAATCTGCAGGAAAGCACAGGAAACCCCAAGCCATTTGGGGTTAAACGCAAGGTTTGCCGTAACATGTTCCTTCAACCAATCCATTGACATACCTAGTAGCATGACAGTCCATTGAGCTCCCACACAATATCAAGTTGATATGTGGATTTCTATGCCATAATTTCAATGGTCCCAGAGATGTCCAGAATCCAGGGAATCCAGGGTGGAGACGCTCAAGTTCCATCATCCCGCTTGGCAATTTTGCCAGTTCCATCATCCATCATCCATCTCAAAAAGACACCCATCAGATTGTGCTATGTAAAAAAAGGGCCCTCATGATCCGAATCAGCCGTTTTGCCGACTGATCTGGCTAATCAGAATTCACAGTATTGATATATGTATGGTGATTTTAAGGGGTGGTTGGAAATGAATCAAACTCATAAAACCGGGCCAAGGCTCTGTTTGGGTGTGTTTGTCATGACAGCTTCCAGATACGCGCCAAACTCATTTACGGAGCAGTAGGATTCCAGCTCGTCTAGGCCCAGAATGGGTAACCACCTCGCATTCGACCGAAGACAAGATCCCGGTACGGCTTGAACAATGCCAGATGGCACCCCTTGATACAAGCCATTTATGGTAATATTGAGATGTATTGGGGTTTACTATTTCGTTTTCATGCGTTTTTCACATTATACAGATATATACAGTACATACAGGTTTGTCCACAAAAAGCAGTTCCCCGGAAACTTGTTGATTTGACATTCGTTTAGCTTTTTTCGTAGCCGCTGGAGTAAGTCCCCCATTTCCGGACAAATCCAGATTGCAGCAATTCAAACAATTCTGCACAGGTGAGTTCCTTTTGCAAGCTGACGATGGCTCAAAAATAAGCTGTCAATCGACACACCAAACGAGAACCAATTTCTGTTGCTGTTTTCCAATACTTAACAAACCCGAAAAAGGGGTCAACGTGCCAAGACATACCTAGTTATAATGGAGATGTGTCGAACAAATCGCCATTGGGATTTGCCCGGCTGCCAAGTAACCAAGCAGAAGATGTCAAAACTGATATCACATTTAATTGTATTGGTTTCACCATCCAAAACAGGGGTATAAACTAAGCATACTGGGGATATTATGAGATTTATGAGGATATTGGATGAGATATAACAAACTGTCTGAACATTTTAAGGGAACATCACCAAACTCCCATGGTTTCAGAACCTCATTCATTTTTCAACTCTTTTAATCACTTGGTATACCCATTTTCGGACACACCTAGAGACAGGTGCATTAATAGATAGAGACATTTCATCTACAGTATTGATTCAATTGGAAGGGTTGATCAGGTGCATTAATAGATATTAAATGATATTAATAGATGAAAGCATGTGACACCTTGACAATTTTTCTTCCAACGGGTATCCCCGGGTATCCCCCGGATATCCCCTCAACCCATCCGCGAGCACTTTTTCCGCTCCGAGGAGCATCTTCATCTCCGTTCGGCTAAGGAGGGCGCGATAGGATCCAGCAACCAGGTTCAAGTGCTCGTCCGCGTCTGCGATATGACCAGCTAGCGAAGCCTCCAGTCGTTTCCTCAGACTTTTCCAGAAGTTTTAAAGCCCAAATGGCAAGAAGATGTAAGAAATGGATACTATCGGATAGAACAAGCATCTTCTGAAAGCAATTTTTTGAGCCTTTCACCTCTTCAATTCTGAATGTGAAGGGCGTTACTATCTCAGAACTTTGGAGTTGATTTCAAACCGTCTCAAGGTTATTTGGATGCCTCTTGCAGGAGTTTGACCCTCCCCCAAACAGCAGGTACAGGATTTTAGGTCATTCCCAGAATTACGAAACAAAACGTGTTGTGGATGATTCCACATACCTAAACCCATCATTTCATGATGACCTTGTGGTGAGGTCGCTCTAAATTTACTGAGGATTCCTCTTAAATCCAACCAGCTCAGTTTCGACATCGGATCCACGTCTTCTTCCATCTGCGCCTTGAGCTTGTCCACTGACAAGTCCAGTTTCTTTGCCAGCTGCAAGTACGAAGCATCAAGCTTTGCCAACACATCCTGAGCTGAATCAATCCGCATGGCATCGTTTTCAGGGGGTTCCAGTGAGGAGAAGGGGTTTACGAAATGGGGCAATTTCGATCCCAATGTTGCGGGCAAAATTGACCCGCTACCACCCACTGCCCTTAACTACCATTAAAAGTTCACGAAATTTCCATGTTTGGACACACCCATAGATTACCATGATGATCAACAATGCTCTTGTGGGAAAATGAGGATTCCCGGTTGTGAAGGGAGGCCTCTATCAGTTACTAGCCGACCAAACAATGGGGAAAAAAACATACCAATCCAATGGGCTTCCAATGGATCATTCATTCCCGACCTTTCCGAAAAAACATCATCCTAATTAATCTCAAGTACAAAAACCAATCCAAAACCAGTTCGAATAATCCCGATAGTAACACTCATGATCACACTACAAACTAACAAATTTACCAAATTGATACATTATCTGATTATTATTATCTTCATTTACATATATTGTCCAGCAGCAACCATGATCTCTTCTAAACCGGAATAATTAATTCATTTAGCAAGAACCGCCACATATTGTCATTCTCACCAATGGTATGTGATCATCCCGACAAATATAAATATGAAAATCATCGGTTTTGGCTTACCAAAATTTGCCCAGCAACCAGGTCACATATGGGTGTGGGTCGATTTTTTCATACCCCCAAAACTAGATGGTTTATACTAAACAAAAATCCTACAATCTGCGGTATATTTTGGGTCTTTAATTTTGATCCATAGCCATATTCCTCTGGTAAACTAACATAGCTATGGAACATGGTTCATTTATAGATGGTTTACCCATTAAAAATGGTGATTTTCTATAGCTATGTTAGTTTGCCAGAGGGTAAAAATCACCATTTTAAACTAACGCACCAGGATGTCATGAGATCATCCCAGCATCTTTGACGCTTGGTTTCTCTGGAACCGACGCCAGCAGGGTCTCGCCAACCTCGGACAGGTAGAATCTGTCGGAATACTGTGATGGCTATTTAAATCGAATATGCCAATATGTATCTGTATATCATTCTATTCGTATACGGTATGTATATGTGATGGTTATATATATATATATACTGTATAGAGACAATAGCGGGGTATAATAGGTAATTATATGTAATTATATCATCAATCAATTAGAATCAATGAAACAAATCCAACCAAGGGATCTTAACCATTGACCGTCTAAAATGGCGATATTTGATGGATATATAATCATGCAACAACCAATAATTACCCTGCAGTAAACCAACATAGCAACATGAAAAACCCACCTGAAGTTTAGAACAATTCCAGTGGAAACCATTGGTTTTACAGTTTTACATACTTATGTTGGTGAACCCGGAGTATGTGGTTATATGGAGAAAAAACTTGCTTCGATGGGTTTATCTTGGCAAAAACCAAACAGGTGATTCACTCGTACTATGCGGTAGCTGAGTTTGGACCCAAGAAGGTTCAAACCAACTTTCAATCAGGGAAAATGTTTTCACACTATATAATGGATTTGGTATTGTGTTTACAGTGTAGCCCATTAAAATCATTAAATATAAAATTTAATCATGGTTTACTACGGATAGTCTAGTGAAAATGTAAACCTCCGTGTAATAATCATGGGGGCTTTGACCGTTTGAATGACTGAATCACCTGCTGTTTCAATCAGCTATGGCACACACCTGGTTCACAATCCAACGGGGACACCGATACCCAACTTGAGCCATACAATGACTAGTCCTATTGGCGACAACCAGTTATGTTTAGAATCATAAAGACCGGAAATGGATGCAAACATGTTTTTTTCCTTTTAATACATCATTTTTGCATGTTTCTTTGCATGTATGTATATAATGTGTAATATATAAGTTTATGTAATCTCTAGGTCTGGTGCTTCTTTTGCTTGCCCAGCCCGAAAAGCCTGAACGGAACCGGAACCCTTGAACCGTGAACCTCTTCCTGCTATTGGGTTGCAAAGCGGTGTTCATCACCCTCAATCCAAAGAACACAACTACAGGAAATATGGGTTTGTCCAAGAATGAGCAACTCCAAATCCTCTGGTAAATCATCATTTTCCCAGTTAGAATGGTAGTAAAGACCTAAATACCCAAAAATGCCTAGAAACTGTTGGTGGAGGCCTTATTGTTTGACTCATACCCATCTATATCTGGGGGCCAAAAAATCCTTTTCTTGGTCAGTAAGATCCACATTTTTGAGATTTTCTTGATCTTTGACAAATCAGACTTTCATCAGCTTTCAAACCCATAATTCGCGGTTTCCGAAGTCCTTGGAGGCACCCCAAATCGTCCAAGTCCTGGAACCGGTCAACGCCAGGGCGCAGCAAAGCCGCTACACGGCGCCAGGTCCACTGCCGCCCGGGCGCCTGGAGCGGCCAGGGCGGCAATGGAGGCGCAAAGATCTGCCGAGTGAGACAGCAGCACCTGGACGTAGCGAAGCATCCTTTGATATTTAAAAAAGACCTTGGGGGAATAACATAACCAAAACCATAGGAAAATGGAGGTTTAATGGGAAAACCATAGGAACACCATAGGAAAATGGAGGTTTACCCTCTAGAAATGTACCGTTTTGGTCGCAAACTTCCAACTGACAACTTACTTCGATTTCTGCGATCTAATTTTGGGCTGATTCAACACCATTTAACCAACCAACTTTGGGGGTATTTTCATTGATGTACCCAATCAAATTAGGAACAACCACAATGATATGGAGAATCGTTTGGTCTGCTTGGTTTTAAGCCCAACAAACATTGGATGGTTTACTGTTCAGATGGGGATTCAAGCACAAAAGAAGGTGGATTTTACCAACTGCAACGAGGGGTTTTATGGCTTGAATGGTGTGTATATATATAATTAATACATATAATTTGCATGTGTGTAATTGTAATATGCAGTTTACAGGGTTTTTTTAGCGACGGGGATTTCCATTGGGCTATGAACTATGAACAGTTGCTTGCAACAAAGAACACACAAACATAAAATATCATAAAATGGGATGTATGGGATATTTGGGATATATGACATAAAGCCACACTATGACACTATGAACTTGGGTGTAAAGGACATAAAGTCCCAACCATGCCCGGGATATGGGGGTTCTACCCTGTCAATGGTGGGATCGAAGGGAAGTTTTGAGAGATGGACACATCATCAAGAAACTGGGAGATTGATGGGAAACCGACTTTGGACCTATGGCAAACTGTTGAGCCGGGTAAACTTGAGACCTTAGGATTGGCCAAAGTAGCAACCAAGTGCAGTCCACGAACAAATCATCAACCAGGCATGATTTCTGGATTATATCCCCGTGTTTGATGGTAACAACTGTTAAAAACTGGTAACAACAACTACAAAAGATATGGTTGAATCCTCAACCAGCAGTTGGCAGACAATGAAGCGTGAAAAAGCACTGGTGATGACTGGTGTGCAAGATCCGCGAATCGACTTGGATCGAAATCCCATGGGATGGTGTTGAATGATATGGGATTCCCTCATCATACCCCGGAAGTGACCTCAAGCTTCAAGCTTCGTGTTAAGGATCGAATGCAGACATCAATCATTACATGATTTACATGGCCACCTAAATTTTGTCCCCATCGTGATTTTCTCAGAAACACGGCCTGCAAAAGAAGTGAACCAACTCATCTTGGGAAAACAAACATTTCTATGTGGGAAACCCTTTGTGTTTCCCTGGGAAAATCAGACATTTATTTTCTGGTGGATTTGTCACACGTATTTGCTGATTTACCAAGCCGGGTAGCTCGAAGCTGGGCTGCAAATATTGCACCATTTATATGGTTAAAATATGCAAACGTAAGTGTCAATAGTTGTCTCAAAATGGGTGATACATGGGAATACCATGGGAATACCACTTTTTCTGCCCTAGTTCATGGGGAACATGGCAAGAGCACAGTGATGAATATCATGATGGGGTTGGCCCATGTCTTACTTCAGCAAAGGCTCACGAATTGTCGCGAATGCTTCCTGGGATCAGACAAGCTTCTCGACCAAGCCCTAGATCAGAATTTTAACCCAATCAATATATATACCTTTCAAATGGGTTATACAACCCATTTCTGGTACATTAAGGATGGTTCATTATTGGCTTTGTACGGGCAGTCGAACATCATCTCTTGACTTGGAGTTGTCTTGAGACTTGAGATCACAAAGTAACAGACAGTTGAATAGTTTGCAATGTCTATTGACAACCGCTTCATATCGCTTCTATCCATAATATGCAAACAGGTACGGATCATTTCACAGCTGACAATACACCTACGCTCTATCTGATTTTCTGGTTATTGAACACAACACCAGCAGCATTTGCAGGGAGAGACATGGAGGAACAAACACTATGTAAGCATTGAAAAATGCTAAGCATATCTAAGCATTGGAATAGAAAAAAATCCAATGGTTTATCACAATTTTCCCCATCAAGATTGCCATCTTTGTTGGGGCTAAATTATAGTAGCACTGGGCCAAATCAAGTCTCCGGTTTTCATCATTTTCCCATAGAGTTGGCAAAAACTATCATGTTTCCAACCACATCTCAAATTTGTTCACATGCCTGATCTATATCTATATCTAGATATACAATTATATACACATAAACAAACAACATGATGATTCATGAAATTCAACTCCCTTCCTTGGAACTCTTTGATTTGAAGCTTGGTTCTTTCTCTTCCTTGGATCCTCCATTGGTCAATTGGTTGTCGCATCTGGCAAGATATACCATTCGGTGTCCGGTGTTAAAAAAACATGGCTAGCTGCGAAATCCCCGCGCTGGAGGGTTTATAGCAGGGACATGTTCGAAGTAAATGGTGGCTTTTCGAGCTAGCCATGTATGATAACACCGGAGGGTACATCAGCTTGGTTGGGAAACATTGGGAAACCATGGGTTTTGCATATCTCAACACAAAAAGTTGGATCATTGATAGATACCACGTGCTCCAAATCCCATTCCAAGTGTGGCGTGACCTGAGATGGTTGTGATTGATGGATTTCATATTATACTGAATATTGTATTTCATTAGATCCCAATTATATCCCTAATGTTGCTGCTTAAATGCCGATTTTGGTTGTTCCGGTTTTTAATGATCGAATAGGTCTCTGAGTCCCAGATTCTAACAGTTACCCTCTAGTTATTCAACGTAGCTATGGAAAATCACGATTTTTAATAGGTAATTAATTCATCATTTTTTGTAATCTATTCCTATGGGCCATGGCTTCCATAGCGAACTGTTAGATAAGCAAAGAGTTACACCCCAGGGTGGTCTCTGCTTCACCAGGTCTCATTCCTTTGATGTCTCCACGAGAGGTGCGGATTCCAGGCTTTCTTCCTGGACTGGGAAGCCTTTTGGTTTTTAGAATCCCGAATCCTGCGAAGATGGTGATTTACTATAACCATCTAGAAACAAGCAATAGTGGGGATGTCTGAGCAATCAAATTTGTTTTCTTCAACCAACAAACTGTCAATACCTAATCAATTACATGTGGTCTACAGGGACATTTTGGAGCTTTGTCACTAGTATGGCCCATGTTTGCCTCCAAAAAACCAAACATTTACCCAAGAAAAACATATAAGGATGATGTTGGAGGTTTCAAGTCATCCCAAGACTATACTATGCGTCCGTGTTTTGGATGTCTCTTCCCAAAAATGGAAGAGGGATCACCGATTTCAATTCAAAAACAACTGATACCACCAACCATTAAACGCAATTACCCTTCGGTAATCAAGCATAGTCACTAATAGAACATTTCCCCATTTATAGATGATTTTCCCATTGAAACCTCCAACTACAAGGGCTTTCCCACTGCCATGCTTGATTACCAAAGTGTATGACTATTAATCGACTAAAACCGCAGTTCTCTGCTCTCCGGTTGCACTCTATGGGCTCGTGGTTGACTCCCCATGTTTGTTGCTTGATATCTTCTTGTCGTTCAGTTGCTCAATATGCCCATGCCTGGCGTTTAAACCGTACCAAAATCCACATTCTCAGTTGAAACAAATACAACTTTTCCCCAACAAGAAAAGATATTAAAAGGCTTGGTTAAAGAGTTTTTGTTGGTCTGTTTTCGCAGATTTCCTATGGTTTCCTATGGTTTGCCAAGGTTTTTTCCCAGGTTTCGTTCAAACTGAAAGGCTTTGCCAAGTGTCGGCAATGGCCTGAGCTCGGTGCCTGACAGCTTTTGAATCTGCTATCTTTGAGATCTGGAATATGTGTGTATATATATATATGCACAGTATATATTAATATATGCATGGACTATACCACAGTTATACATGGATTATCAACCACTTCATAATTGTGATACACCCCCCAAGTAGCCCAACTACTTGGTGCTTTTTTCCCTAGGATCCGTGGGTTAGTTTCACCCCAGTTCCTGGGAATAGGTGCTAAATGGTGGTAAATATCAGACTGGGGCTCGAGGTGCCTTCCAGCGGGCCCGTCGGCCCATTCCAAATCCTCGAGGGTTGGGTCTTGCCATGGTCGATTTAGCCCCGAACTTTGCTGCACTGGAAGTTGGTCATCGGGTCAGTCTGGTGGCTAGTATGGTTGCGTTTGATGAGGGTGGATGTAACCATTTGATGTCTTCTGTTGTGACCAAGCACATGTTCAGTTTTGCTGGTGGAATTCCAATGGGAAAGCTTACTTACAGCTTGTTGAATGTCCGGGTTTCGAATCCATCTCCAAGACCGGTTTTGGTTGCTGACTGTGAGAGCCACCTGCTGTACCATGATACCTGTAGTTGGGAATCCATCAGGGACACCATCGAACTTTGCGCTGGGCTCGGTGGAATGGGCCAAGGCCTGTTGGGCGTTGGTTTTAGACCAGTTGCAGCCTGTGACCAGAACGGGCTCATGCTTGACCTCTACAGGTCCCAGCTGGACGTGCCTTTGATCTGTGGCGACATTGCTGATTTGTCCACAGTCAAGAAACTGTGGGATGTCTACCCGAAGTCAGCGACCATTTGCGCTGGTGTGTCATGTCAGCCATATTCGTCCCTTGGGGACAAAGGAAGCGGAAGTGACCCCCGTGCCCGCAGCTTGCCAGCCACCCTGGCATGTGCTCACTTTCTGAGAGCCGTTGTTGTGATTTTGGAATGTGTCAGTCCTGCCCAGCAGGACACTTATGTTCGCATGCATATAGATCGTTCTTGTCGAAAAACGGGTTTTCACTGCACTGAGGAAGTCCTGAGGCTTCAAGATTGTTGGCCATGCTCCCGCAACCGATGGTGGGCTATCCTGTCAGCACCAGCCTTGGGTCCCATCCAGTTTCGACAAATGCCGGCGTACTCAGAATGCAGCCAGATCCAACATGTGATGCCTTATATCATCCGATGGCCTTTCAATCATGAGCATGACCTTGCTTTGACCCAAGCTGAAAGAGTTGCGTTCCAGGTGGATCATGAAGAAGGGTGTCCTTACCTGATGAATAGGTCTGGCATCCTTCCTTGTCCATTGCACGCTTGGGGGTCCCAATTGCGGGCATGTCCCTGTAAATGCCGTACTGGCCCCCTGTCAGCTGAGCGCCTTTTGCATCGGGGTTTGTTTGGGGTTGTGCTCCGATCTGCTGCTGATCGTGATGGCCAGAGTACCCCAAGACATATTCACCCTTCTGAATGTGCTGCTCTTGTTGGTCTGGACCCTGCTGCAGACTATGGAGAGAATGTCCTTTTGACGTTGGCAGGAATTGGACAGCTTGCCTCACCAATTCAATCCACATGGGTTGGAGCACACGTGATCAGTCACTTTGCCTGGCTCAAAGATGGATCCAAACCATTCCATCCTACTGAGCATTTGAATGCATATAGGAGTTGGCTCCTTGCTCGATGCAGGATTTTGTGGCCGGTTGATGATGTTGCCCGCACTACCCTGAATGCTGAGGCCAAACTTTGGGAATCGGTTGTTTTGCCCAAACTGCATGACCTTTTGCACATGGATGAATGGGATTTTTTCATGACTGAGCGATGTCTTGCGGCAGTGATGAGCCAGCTTAGGGAACAGCCTCTACCAGAGGACATTGCACGACCTCAACATGGAGCCACAGCAATGGATGAAGGCAGCGCCATGACCGACAGTGAGCCTGATCCTGAAGTTCCGGCCGTTTTTGCTGAAACCCCAAAGTTTCATGTCGTGCATGTCCCAGAGGGTTGCGCTGCCATTTTGTACCCGCCTGATCACTCTGTGTCTTTTGTCCGCATTGAGACTGGCACCACAGTGCAACAGTTGCTGGAGGCTGAAAGTAGATTGTATGGTTTTGAATGGACCCAGGTCTCTGCATTTAAGATGGATGGTACCCTGTGGCAATTGCGTGACATCATTTGCCCAGGCCAGTTGGCTCAGATGTGCGTCATCCCTCATGCCCATGCAGGTGACCCAGAGTACTTCGGTTCTCGCACGAGGGTACCAGGCTTTCCTGGTGAATGTGGCCATTTGCCCATGCAGATTTGTCACACTGAACAGCCAGGGGAATCCGGGCTACTCCCCTTCAAATTGCCCGTGAATGATGCTGCAAGGGTCTTTTGTGCTGGTGATGCCTTTCCCAGGAGCCTTCATGGTGATGTGGGGTCTGCTGGACCTGAGGTTGGGGAATACGGGCCACTCCCCTTCAAATTGCCCGTTCCATGCCATGATATGCCAGGTTTGCATGATGGCGCCACACTTGGGGAATACGGGCCACTCCCCTGCAAATTGCCCGTTGCTGAAACTGCGGCAGACTCCAGTGGCTCAGATGGAGTGCCATTTGCACCAATGCCTTTGCCAGAACTTGCAATGACCAGCCCCGGGGAATCCAGGCCACTCCCCTTCAAATTGCCTGGCAGTAGAGACACCCATGATGCCCCTGCGTCCAGTGCAGGTGACCGACTGGCTGTGATTCCGCCTGCTGAACCTGATGAGATTGCACCCAGTGACAGTCCACATGTTGTTTCACCTCAAGAAGAGACAAAGAGCTCAAATGCACTTGCTGACAGTGTCCGTGTCTTGCATCCGAATCAGCCAGGGCAGTCCTTGCCATGCAGCCCTCACGCATTGGATCATCTAGGGGAATCTGGACCATCCTCCAAGCCAATGCCTGTTTTGCATGGAGGTAGTGTCCCAATAGGTCCCGTCATTTGTAGTGCCATGACCACGCATGATGCCCCACCAGCCGGTGGTGTACCGCCATGTGCATCCGTTGCCCGTAGCCCCTTAGTGTACCTTGATGCTGTAGGATTAGGTCGCATGCAGTGCTCCTTTCCCACCACACAGGCAGTGGTCAATTCCATGCGTCAACAGGTCCTTACTGTTGAGGACCGCAAGCTCATTTTGGACAAGCAAGGCGCCCTGTGGGCAGATGATGAAATTGCGTGGCACTTGGCCAACATCCGGCGGCTCTGTGCACCATGCCTTGAGCTCACCGTGATTGACCCCCTGTTGGTCTTTGGTTGGGTCCATGTTGGGTTCGACAATTTCCATGATTGGCTTCAGCAACATTGCCCAAAACCGTGTAGCATTGCAACCGTAGTGTATGCCAATCAGCATTGGATCCCAGTCTTTTTGAAGCCTATGAATGGGACCCTGTTTGCTCACACGTGGGATTCCCAACAAGCAGACCATGGATGCCTGGATGCCTTCTTTGCCCACCTGGCAGGTCACTTTGGCCTGCGTGATCACCAGCACATCCGCCTTGTGCGTATGTTTGACATGGACGAGGGGTGTGGTGCTATGGCCGTTGCATTCCTGGCCCACACGGCATTGAATCGAATGCTCCCCAACACCCCATACGAGGTGGTTGAATTCCATAACAAGCTGAGGGAACAGTTCTGTCTTCAGGGTTTGATTGGTGGGGTCTGCTCCAAGCCATGGTTATGGGGTAATGGCCCAATTTCTCAGGTTGAACAAGAGCTTGCTGCCTTTCTCATTCAACAAGGGGTTCCCGTTGAGCAATCAGCCAATCGAGCCAAGTCTGCTCTTCAGGCTATCGGTGCTGCACCAATTGCCGAAGCATTGCAGTCACGCATTCCTTGGAAGCAATTGAAAACTTTGGGGAACCAAGTCAAGTACCAGTTCCTGTTGCCCAGTGAGTTGAAAGCCAAAATTGCAGGTGTTGCCGGCAAGACTGCCATTGGACGCCCCAAAGGAGGCAAGAAAAGTAAACGGGTCCCACCTGAAGAGGTGCCCATTGAGTTGGACCCTACCAAATTTGCTGTTCAACCAGGGGTCTTCCAAGCAGCCAACCATCCGCTCACACAGATCCAGCTTAGTGATGTGGGACCTCTGGCTGAGGGTTTTTGTTTTGCAACCAGGAAAGAGGCGGAGCCATACCTGAAACATGGCCAGCCGGTTAGCCAGGTGCCGCTTGCCCTGTTGATTCCACAGTGCAGTGGGTCTGACACGGTCACTGCATTGCCCAGCTGTATGATCACAGTCCCTTGCCGATGTGTCGTCAATCAGGAGCCCTTGCTGGTTGATGTGATGATGGTTCAGATTGGTCAGGGATTTGTTGAAAAAGCCATGAGTCCTCAAACTCTCAAGGTTGATGCGGTTGAAGCTGGTGCCCTCAAGCTGATTGTCTTTCGGGATGAAATTGAAGGCTCATGGGAGTCCTTCACCCAAGCCCCCATGCGGTATATTGTCCACCATATGCCACTGCTGCGCCTGTGCAAGGAAGACAAATGTACGTGCCCCCACTGGCACAATCATGAAGGCCTGGACACTTGTGATGCCTTGTTGGATGTGTGGAGACGCCAGTACTTGAAGCCGGGGTACCGACCTGACAACCCCTCAAGCGCGTCCATGTATGGTGTGTTCATCCGTACACCCAAGTGCTTTGTCCAGCCACTTTTGAAAATGAGCGGCGTTGCTGGCATTTACACAGAGCCTCGCACCATTGATGGACGTTCCATTGATGACACCTATGCCATTGTGTGGTTGGCCCGCATGGGCCGTGAGGCCTTGAACCATGTTTGTCGTACGAACCCAGCTGCCATTGGTCTGGCCCGAGTAGGTGAGAGAATGGGAATCCGAACAAGCGCAGCTGAAGCTGCCAATCTGAGCAAGACACTGCGCCCAGATGCAGTGTACCTAGCAGCTGGCCCAAAGCAGCAATTCTTGGCCGGTCCATTCCCATTTGGATCTGATCGGGGACATGTCCTGAAGGCCCTCCGGGCCATGCAGTGGGAGGCTAGACCTCTCCAGCCATTGTCCTCCATTGACAACAAGGGCTCCATGTGGCTGATTCAGGCAACAGAATGCCCCCCATCTACGCTGATACCCATGAGCCATGGGGATGTTGTTATCTCAATGCACAAGGCAGCTCGAGATGCACCTGACCTGCCACAGAGGCCCATTGCCTCCAATGCAACCATTGCGCTCTGTGGCTCACAGGCCCCTGCCAGCGGGTCTACGGGCAGTACTGACCCTTGGCTAGCAACTGATCCATGGGGTGGGTATGCCCCATCCAATCCACCCAAGCCTGATGTTTCACAGGGCTTGCAGCAGATCAAGTCGCAGATCCGAGAAGAGGTGCTCAAAAGCCTCCCGGCCCCAGAGACCAACATGGAAACTGATGACACCCTTGACCGTATCCAGTCTTTGGAGAGCCAGATGCAGACCCTCATGCAGAAGCATTCAACGCTGGAGTCCAATGTGATTGAAACGGCAAATCGCCAGTCCCAACAGCTGGCATCAGTCCAGAGTCAACTGCAGGTGCAAGGAAGTGAACTGAGAGGCCACATTGAAACCCAACAACAGAACCTGCAGGCTCTTTTCGAGTCCCAGATGTCCCAGATTCGTGGTCTCTTGAAAAGACCACGTGATGACAATGAATGATGGTGCGGGGCGGCCGCCCTGACTGGTGTCAGTACCTGGTTGATTGTTGCAGTGCTTTTGATTGTACTGGCTAGTCGATGGCTGCTGAGCCCCATTTTGCCCACGATTTTGGTTTTCATGTGCATTTTGCCATGTGGTGCAGGCCTCCAACTTGGCCTAAGACACCGGTTTCACAAATCCCGATTGCCATTTATTTCACAGTTTGTGTTCCTGGTTCTCCTGATGAATGGGGTTCGTTTTGGAGAAGCGAAGCATCCAGGACCTTCGAATGATTCATGTGTTGATTCTGATACTTTCTGCATTGGGTGCTTTAACCCTACGGGGTTAGCTGGCAAGGCGGCAGTGATAAATGAGTACTTAGCTTGGGGCGATGTTTGGTCAATTGCCGAGACCCACTTATCCACTCGATCCTTGTCGTCGTTCCGCAGAGGTCTTAGTGTCACCCAATCTCCTTTTCGATTTCTTGCCTCGGGGTTCCCAGTCCCAGTACGACAGCACTCTCAGAGCTCTGGAACCTGGAAGGGCGTCGCCGTCCTAGCCAAACACCCGACGAGGTCAGTGCCAACAGGTTGGGACCCTGACATTGCCAGATCAGGGCGTGCCATGGTGAGTGCCACTTTGCTGCATGACATGTGGGTTACCGTAGAAACCATTTATGGTGAGTCTGCTGGTACTTGGCACCCTAATCATCTTTTGTATACCAATCGCATTTTGCAGGCGGTGGCCACACAGGTTTGTCTCAATGCCAGCGGTTTGCGGGTCGTCGCTGGGGATTTTAATGTAGGTGAAGATGATGTCACTGCATTCAACATCCTGCATGCTACCGGGTTCAAAGATTTGCAAACCCTTGCGTGGGAAAGGTGGGGATACTCTATCTCCAACACCTGCAAGAGTTCCACTAGGGTTGATTTCTGTTACATCAGCCCCGAACTTCAACAACTTTTGGTTCGCACCACCACTGACCCAAGCATTTGGCCTGACCACGCAGTCTTAGCTGGATTCTTCAAGGGGACAAACCGTGATATACCCAGGTATGTGTGGCGACAGCCCCAGCCTGTTGCATGGCCTCAGTTTGAAGTTCACCCGGTGCAAGCCATCCAGGCAGGCCAAGAAACTGCCCAATACCGCCAGATGTGGGCTGTGATTGAGGAAACGGCCTCTCGTGCGAGCCCTGTGCCAATTGACAAAGCCTCCAGGGGCCGAGCTCAGACCTTGAAACCACGGAAAGTTGTGGGACATGCCCATGCTCCTCTCCGTGCCCCAAGGGCTGGTGATGTGCAGCCTTCCTACTTCGGCATTTGCCTGAAACATGCTCATTGGTATCGACAGGTGCGACGCCTGCAGGCTTTTGTCAGGTTTGTGAAGGTTAGGAGGCCCACAGCTGACCCGTCCCATGCGGGCTCCACTTGGGGTGCCATTAAACGTGCCAAGGGTTTTGAACCAAGTTTTGCAGAATGGTGGAGACACAGCACCACTCGTGTCCATGGAGCCCCTGCTGAGCTTCCTGAGCATCCACCTGACCATGGTGTTGCCCAATCCATCTATGATACTTGCCTGCTGGCCTTGCGCAAACTTGAACTTGATTTGAGGCGATCAAGCCGGGCCAATGCTAAAGCACGACGTTTGGCCAACCCCCAGCTCATTTTCCAGGACCTTCGTGTTCCTGGTCCTGAAAGCCTTGATTTGCTGATTTGCCCAACCCAGGCGAAGGTCATTCATGTAGATGCTGACATGGGTTGCATCCAAGTTGATGCGTCTCGAGCGTGGGACTTGACCCACCCAGTCTATGTTGATGGTAACCCTTTTGACGTGGTGCACCATGAAGAGGATTGGCTATGGCTGGACCCGATGAACCAACTGTCCATAGGGAATGTTTGCACCCAGGTGAAATTCACTGGTGCCTTGGAAGACCTTTTTGCTGAATTCCGAACCACCTGGTCCAAACGTTGGGACCGCCATAAGCATGTCCCAGAATCTCAATGGAATGACATCCTCCAGTTTGCTCAGAAGTTTGCACGACCCATCCAGTGTGTCTCAGGTCCAATGACTGAAGCCGATGTGCGCGCTGAACTGCGACGTAAGAAAACCCGCACTGCCAAAGGTCTCGATGGGGTTAGTTTGGCTGATTTGAAGCATATGCCCTCTGGGGTCATCCAAAGCTATTGCCGCTTCTTTGAACATGCTGAACTTTGTGGTTGTTGGCCCCCGTCAACTTGCAGTCGGAAGGGTTGCTTCCATAGCTAAGACCTCCACCCCAACCGGGGCTGCCGACTACCGGCCCATTACAGTGCTAAGCTTGGGATACAGAGTTTGGAGTTCCTTCCACTCTCGCAATTTGATTGCTGCATTGGACCCCTGGCTTCCTGCGGGCCTTTTTGGGTCCAGGTTGGCTTGTCACTCAGGTCATGTCTGGTCTAGCATCCTGCTTGCCATCGAAGAGGCCACTGAATGTGCCATCCCCCTAGCGGGAGTTGTCTGCGACATTGAGAAAGCATTTAATTGCCTTAGCCGTACTGTTGTGTTTGCCATTGCCACTCTCTTGCAGATGCCAATGAATGTGCTGACAGGGTGGGCGGGTATGCTTACTCAGGTCTCCAGACACTTCGAAGTCCGACAGTCTTTGTCCCCAGCCACATATAGTTGCACAGGTTTCCCTGAGGGGGATGGTTTATCTGTGGTTGCCATGATCCTTTTGGACTGTGCCTTGCATTGGTGGATGGAAGAAGGGACGCGACTGTGCCGCACCCTCACCTATGTTGATGACTGGCAGATGCTCCTTCAAGACCCCAGCCAGGTCATGCATGCAATGCAGAACCTTGAACATTTTTGCAGAATGGTAGATCTCAATTTGGACCGTAAGAAAACGTATGTTTGGTGCCTGACCCGAGAAGGCCGACAAATGCTCCGTTCCCAGGGGTATCAAGTTGGCCATGGAGGCCGCAATCTTGGAGCTCATTTGCAGTTGACGCGACAGCATACCAACTCAACTCTTCAAGAGCGCGCCCGCTCCCTTACTGAAATGTGGGACCGGCTTAGACTCTCCAGTAGCCCATACAAGCTCAAGGTCCGTGCCCTGACTGTCGCAGCATGGCCCAAAGGGTTACATGGTGTTGCCTCGACAGCCCTTGGAAACCACTGGATTGCCAGACTGCGTTCGGGAGCTATGCGAGGATTGCAAGCCGATGGAGCGGGCTGCAGCCCATGGATCCATTTAGGCCTCATTGAAAATCCACTATGCGACCCAGGCTTTTGGTGCATCATGCAGACCATTCGTTGTGTCAGGGATAGTGCTACAGCTGACTTCCTGAGGCCGGCCCTGACACGTTTGGTGACTGATCCTTCAGGGGTGCCTGCCAACTCATTTACCCAGACCTTGTTAGCTAGGGTGCAGAAGCTTGGGTGGTCGCTGCGAGATGATGGTAGGTTCCAAGACAGCCGTGGTCCCTTTTGCCTGTTTCAGTCCAATTTCTTGGATATCGAGGCACGGGCCGCGATGGGATGGCAAGGGGTAGTTGCGCAACAAGTCAGCCACCGACAGGGGTTGCAAGACTTGCAGTTGGCCGATGTCAGATCCACACGTTTGTGGCTTGCGGCACAGGGAGCCGAAGATGCAGGTCATTGCCGAAAGTTGCTCAACGGAGCTCATTTCACTGCTGATGCTAAGCAGTATTGGTGTGATGAACCTACTGGGATGTGCCCATTTTGTTCTTGTTCTGACTCCCGATACCACAGGTTTTGGCAATGTGAGATGTTTTCAGCTTACCGCAGTCACGTTCATCCTTTGGTTTGGAGCATGATTCCGCAGCTGCCTGAGTTCCTTACTTGTTTTGGGTGGGGCATCATGCCTGCCACATGGAAATCATTTATGCAATCTCTCCTTGACATTTGTGAGCCTGCGCCTGACCTTTCTTGTGCCTTGCCAGCTCACCAGAACTGGGTTGATCTTTTTACAGATGGCTCTTGTCAATACCCACATATGCCGTGGCGATTGGCAAGCTGGGCTGTAGCCCAGGCTGACCCAACTCAACTGGAGGTTGAGGCCATGCGATCTGTTGTTTTAGCTGCCAGCCCACTTCAGGGAATGATTCAGACTGCATTTCGTGCTGAGCTGAGGGCTGCCGTTGAGGCATTGCGGATTGGAAGGGCTCTTGGATGCAAAGTACGTCTCTGGTGTGATTGTCAGGGCATTGTAAGTAAACTGCATAAACTCCAGCATGGCAAACTGCGTATCAAGCCTAATTGTCGTCACTCAGACTTGTGGATTGAGTTGGCTGAACTGGTATCCGAACTAGGGCCAGACTCCCTGATTGTCACAAAAGTTGCAAGTCACCAAGATGGACTTCACGCTACCACTGCTGTGCATGGATGGTGTTTTGTGAACAATGGTTTGGTTGACCATGCTGCCAATGTTGCTCATTTGTTGCGACCACATGCTTTTCTTGAACTACATGCACAGTACATTGCTGACACGCGTTTTGCCATGTTTGTTTCACGTGAGGTGCAAGAGGTTCTTTTAGCCATTAGCCGCGCAGTGATCCAACACCAGACCGCTGCTGATGAAGAAGCCCACGGCCAAACGGCAGAAATTGTGCCTAAGCCTAGTGCTGATGGTGGTGACTTCGGGTTTTTGGATCCACAGCCTTGGGTTTCGGCTGGCATGTGTACGAAATTTGGAGAGCGTATTGTCTGCCAGACTGCAAAATGGTTTCAGAACGCGCGCGAGACCTTTTCTAACTCTCATGCTCATTGGATTTCCTTCTACCAGTTGTATGTCGACTACATGTTGTGCAGTGGCGAAGGAGGTCCAATCAAGCAGGACCGATGGACTGACCCGGGCTCCAGGCCCAATGCAGACCTGTTGGATATTTCCTTTAAGCTGCGGTGTCGATGGTTTACCCATTTGGTTAAAGAGCTCTGGAAGCTTTGGATCTACAATATCAGAGTTGCGTTCACACGGCCACATTCTGAAACACTTATTTTGCATGCCTCGTGCGCTTGGCTCCCGTGGCCAATGGACAGGCTGGATGCCATTGAAGCTTGGATGAGTGCGCGTCTTCAGGGACCGGCCAAACGTGACGGCCGTCAGCTGCTTCGATTGCCGACGGCGGTCAAAGACTGCAATATGCCTGGAATCTCAGGCACGATGGAGGTAAGGTAAGAATCCTGCGTCCTGAACGTTTCCGCTAGAGCTGACTCGTTGAGATGCAAAGGAAAAGGAAAATGGTGGTAAATATCATCGAAGTACCTGGAAACACGTGTCGGCATCTTTTTGCTGGTTACCACTGTATTGTAGTAGGAATGATTTCACTTTCCTGCGTCTTTTTGGGGGGTTGTGGTAAAAAGCAGTATATAATTATTCCCCTTGAAATTCACCCTCAGGGGTCAGGGCCCACATTTTATATCTATAATTAATCCCCTTGGCCTTGCAAAAGCCTACATCAGTAACTTGTATGCTATAATTCTACAATGTACGATCATTTACAATGTTTTATCACTATTTATCACTTAAATACATACAATTCACACCATTCAATAATGATGACCCCTCAAAATGATAGACTCTGTATACGACATGACAAAGACCCCACACTTCAGGTTAACCTCTAAGGGCATCTTGTAATGGCGACGAGTAACTCTCAGTCCCTCCGTGGCCTGTCTCTTTCTTGACGAACACCTCACCGGCAACGGGACAAGAAACCAGGGGTCGGTCAAGGATCTCCTGGAGCCCCTCGGGCCCTTGACCCCTCAATTTCTCTACTGATGGGCTATGTACCTGGCGGTTGAGGCAGTCATTCAGAAAAACAGGTGCTCCGCAATTGGGGCTCATCCCATGTGAGTTTGAAAAATCTACATGGAGGTTTCCTAAGATGGGGGTACCACCCAAATCATCCAAGTCATGAGACTCTTTTAGTATCTTTTATACAGTATATTTTGATATTGAAACCCATGGTCTTTTCCTATCCCGGATTTCAAGAACGCCCCACATGTTTGAAATGATCAAGAGCTTCGTTACCTCATCCAAGCCCCTGATGTTCCCCTGCCATCTGTCATCCAGCGACGATGTGAGGTGTCTGATCCTGCGGAAGGATCGACGCATCTGGTGCCAACACCACCCCAGCATGGGAAAAGCACTAGGAAGCGTGACACTCAACCAACAACAATATGTTCGACGTTACCGATGAACATGGCGTTTTTATGAGTTTCTAGCAACAAATACACCGGTGTATCATCAAGAGAAGATGACATAGACTGACACAAAGCAAACACAATCCCAATCGGAAAACAATCCAACAAATCAGCTCGTCGGAAATTGGGTAGACCCAAATCCAGTCGTTTATCATGTTTTCTCATCACTTTCCTCACTAAAGTGCCAAAAAATGGGGCTTCATTTTCAGTCAAAACCCAAGTTACTGGTGCTTAGTGGGGAATGGATGGGAATGGGGGAATGGGATTATTATTGATAGTTGTGGATCATTCCCTCATTCCCTACTAAGCACAAGTAAGCCAAATTATGTTTATCTCAAAACGACGTGAGTTGCTTCACATGGCGCCCCTTTCAGTGACCTAGGATTCCTACGATTTTTTAAAATCTGTGCTTCTCCACTTCAAGTATTCCCTAAAACATACAGATCTAAGGTTTTTACTTTGTACCAACTAGGGATCCACTTCCTGACGTCCTTGTCTCTCTCGCTTTTCCATTTCGATGTGGCCATTTTTGCGGCACCCAGAGAATCCTCGCTGAAGCATTGGAACCAGATCTTGGTTTTGAGTAATTGAGGGTAATTCGAATCCCTCAACCCTACCGGGTATCCACTTATATAACTAACTTCAGGGTAAGGATCGAGGTCGCAGACTGGACACCATAAACGATGCTTGGGGTTCATCAGGCAGGATCCAACATCCTTAAGGACTTGCCATTTTTATGGGTGGGATTGAAACCATCAACATATAGGTGGTTGATGATCATTTTAGGATCCATCATACCAAAATCTCTCTCAAATGTGATTCAAATCTCGTCCTCCAGTGACGTTGCACCCAAATTTTCCCAGAACTATCCCTATGAGACTGTTGCTGCACTCCATTGGTTGAAGGGAATTTACGCAATTTACTTGGATTTGCCCCATGTTTGATGGAAAAAAGGATTTCGGTATGGTTTTTTTGGATACACCGTTCCTATGAACTTATTTTGTTGATTCTTCCATTTTTTTCCGCATGTTTGTTGTACGTATCACCCACTAAGAGATTACCAAAAGCATAATTTCTCGCCGGTTGGTGTATCGGTTTGTCTTAAGACTAGGTATCCCCAAATCCACTGCTGAACCATCATTTTGGTCATTTTCCACTGATTTATCATAAGTTTCCATGATTTTCCACTGATTGTCCATAATTTTCCACATACTGTAATTTTCCAGGGTTCCACCAATGTTGCTGGGGGTATCCCTTGCACTAACTGCGGTCCTTCGGAGTGCGCGCGCCGCCATCCAACATGGTCCGTGCTTTCCCGTGTGCCAGGGTCTTCTTTGGCACCCTTGACCTTGGTTAATTATGGCACCTGTAGGGATTTATTGTAGGATATAGGGATATTATGGGAGAATGATGGCTTCATGATGTTGGATAGGCCCTATGGGATCATTTCATGGGATAATATGTACTTGAGATATTTTTTTTGGGATTATCCATGACTTGGATGATTTGCCCAGTTTAGGAAACCTCCAGCCATGGCTGGTAAAATCATAGGTTGGTTATGGTCCATGTATAACATATTGTCAGTGTAATATGTAACAAACCCAACTAACTAATAATTGTGCAAAATAATGTCACATCATGTAAATCTCCATGAAATCATATAACCAACCAATGAAATCATTGCCAATAACCATGATACAATCATTTTAGAAACCAAAAATAATGTAAAATTTATATTTGGCTTTAAACCAACCCATGAAAACATGTAACCATATTGTAATATCATAGTTGGGTTTTTAAAACCACAAAAATTCAATGGTTTTCATCATTTTCCCAATTTTTTAATGTGCGTTGTATAGCTATCCCGATATCCCGGGTTCCGCTTCCAAGTTCTCCTGAGTTAACCAACGAAAACGGTGGCATCAAAACGATAATGGGGCTATCATGAAAAAATGGAACATGGTGGGCTATAATAACCTAGGATAACCTATTGACCAAATATGATCTGTACATAATATCATAATATATAAATAACATGGACAAATGAAAATCGGGTGATGGTTTTAAGCTTCAAACATTTTGCTATTATATAAGTAAATTACGTACCAAGGACCCACAGACTTGATTGAGATGGCTGGACAAACAAGTCAACCAGGTCTTCGTGTAAAAAAAATGTTGCGGGACAACTGGACAATTTGCGAAGGTCAATAGTAGTCTTGTTGAGTTTTTACGTGGTTTTACTTGTATACCCTCTGATCAGACTCACATAGCTATGGAAATCACCATGTTTGATAGCTAAATCATCCACAAATGATAGATGAGCCCTGGCTTCCATAGCTCACCGAAGTCAGGTCCGATCATCGGCAGGGTCTTGATTTATGTATACTATCTATGTCATATGATGCATGTATATGATTACAATATCCATATATATATATACACAACAGATAACACATAATGTATATGTCATATGGCACACCCTCTGGCTGTTTAACATAGCTATGGAAGCCTTGACACATAGAAATAAATGATTTAAGATGATTTGCATTGATTTTCATCTATCATTAATATCAATTAAAATGATACATGTTGATCATCTAATTAATTAAAATCACCATTTTTTAATATCTATTGATTTACCTCTTAAAAATGGTGATTTTCCATAGCTACATCAATGCGTCGAGTCACAGCTTGGCGACGTGCCCGTTGTGGCTGGGCTTTGCAGCCGAGGGCTCAAGAAGAAGCAGGGATGACCTCGTGAATAACCGAAGAGCTGTGGTCCAAAATTTGGAATTAGTGGGATTTATATGGATACAATTGGATATTTATGTATATGTATAATAGTTTTATAAGGAATGATAACGGGACAATAATTGGGATACAATGGGAATTTACCCTCCAGTAATCAAACATGGCAATGGGAAATCATCGAACCAAGTGGAGGGTAACCAACAAAATCTGGGGACAATTTTCTACAAATGATGATGCGATGGGGAAGTAATGGGATATAATGGGATATAATAATAACCAACTCCATACGATATATGCTGGTCTAGAGAATTTCCATGTTTCACCATGTTTTTGCGATGGTTTGATTGTTATGGGTGAATAGTGGGGATAAAAACCGGGATACAATTGGGATATCAATGGGATTACAATGGTATACAATGGGCATATGTGATTATAACATATATATATATATACACACCTGGACGTCCATTTGTACTAGAAAAAAATGACACGAATTAAAAAGTTGTCGTTTCAACAATCGCCTTCCAAAAAAGTAAACAATTTTGCTGATGGATTTTTGCAAAGTGTACTACATTTTCAAATTGCGCTCGAGTTGCGCAAAATTGCGCTCGAGTTGCGTTATGCTTTTCTCTCCGTTTGTGTGTGGTGCCTCTAAAAAGTGATACGCTTTAAACAAATGATGCGAAGATCACTATTTTGACAAAATTTGAACCATTTGCCATATTTCATTCGTTTTCATGAAAACTAGTACGAAACCATGGGGGGGTTACTTTTTCTAGTACGACTGGATGTCAAAGTGTATATATATATAATTATATACAGTATATACATATGTGTATATATATATAATTATATATACATACGCAATAAGTATATTATATATCCCACTAGATCCCAATATTGTATATCCGATTATGTAACCACAAAATCCTCAGCACGTTTGATAAATCATACCTTCATGTCTGGACATAACTCCAAATCTCTATGTATATACATATATTGTTGATTGTATCCACATTATATTCTCGTGATGGTTGGTTTGCACTTGCACCACTGTTTTCCATGATTAAACGGTTAAACAACACGTTTTTGTTGCTTAAACAAGCATATTGGGACATCGTTGATGGCTAAACACCAGAGTCAGAACCAAATACGAAGCGTATCCCATAATCTCCCTACTATATGCCTATTCAATCTCAGTATATCCCTATGGTATGAAATTCCCGTAAACCACCCATATCATTTTGGGTCCTGTCCTCATTTCAGCCAGGTAGCGCTACCACTAGGCTGGTGATTGCCACCGTCACCACCTTTGACCACCAGGAGGCCTGACGCTCAAGGTCACCTGAGCTGGGAGTTATGGATTGTCAATGCTTGGTAAATGGTTTAATATATTGTGTTTATAAGCACCCACATATGTATGTATATATAATATATATATATTATATATATTATATATATATGCAATATATATATATATACGCTACGTATATTTATGACCCATGAATAAAAAATGAAAGTTTCAGCATGTTTCAACACCACCAAACTAATCCAAACTATGCATTGATCACTTATTTCTTCACCAGGTACACTATCGACCATGTTCGGTTTAAACAATTACACTGAAGAACCTTTGAAGGGGTGATAAGGCGACGCTACTCGGCCCTGGAAGACCGGCATAGCACGTCTGCACTGGCAGAAAAAAATAGAGATTCAACCAACCGACCGACACTCAGGATGATCCAATTCAAGGCTGGGTTTTATGGTTAATAAATAATGGTAAATAGACCACCCATTCTTCTATGAGAAAAGGGAGTCTAAGCAGGGTAGATCATAATGGAGCCTGGAAAAAAGTAAAATAATGATAATACAATAATAAAGTAAAATAATAATAAATAATACCAAATTGTCAAATAAGCAAAAATACTTACAATGTAGAAAAAATATGGAAAGTTATTGAACATAACAAAAAATATTAAAACATAATTGAACACATTAATTTCTTGTGGGTAGCCGGGTAGCCAGCTAGATTTTTCTTCAATTGCCTTCCAAAACTGAAAAGATAGAAAAACATAGAAACAAACAAAAAGGAAACACATACATAAAAAACAAAAACCATAATAACAACAATAGTAATAAAAATATGAAAAAAAAGAGATACAAAAATAACCAATAAATCAAAAAATGAACAGATTAAAATAAATAAGCTTAAATTAACATATTTTGGGGGCTCCGAGGCAAATTTTCTTTCATTTTCTTTAGTTTTGCTTCACAATTCCATTCCTCATTGCCGTTTGGACTACCCTAGTCCATTTCTGAATATGATCCCTTCTGAATGATGAATTCTATTCATAGCAAATGCTTGGGTTGTAGCCGATTTACCAACCATATAGTAACTTTAGGGATCATTCCAATGACTGATGCTTGAGCCACACGCGACCTCCATGACCCCGAAAATCTTCATGTCACCATGTCACCTGGGAAAAAATGACATCACATAGGAATCTTATGCGCCCATTTTGATGGCTACATGTTGGGTGATGCAGCCTCTTTTTCTGCAAATGCTTGCGAAATCAAGGAAGTAACATGAAATAACATTGGCTTGCTGGCGGTCGCATGCACCAAAATCATGTAGATTTCATTAAGGGAACTGTGAGCCCCAAAGGTTTGCTTGCTTTTTCCAGACTAGAATTGACCCAACCTTCGGGTCGGGCCTGAGAAACTGTATCCCATATCCAGTAGGAATCCTTGCAACCACCATAAATAAATAGAACAATAAGTAAATAAATAAACACATTATCAAGTGTGTATATATATATATATATATGTACACATATTATGAGATAGTATTATAGTAAAATATAAACACACACACATATATATCTATATATTATATTATATAATATGGAACGGGAAAACTTAGCAGGGACGGAAAACAACACACAGCACACCTACACCCACTAGTCTGGGGAGATCTTGGGCGTGTATCGTCGTCTTCATGGGAATTTAGATACTTTAGCAATGGACATACGTTTGTTCTCTGGTCACATAAGTTGTCAACATGGACGAATAAAAGAAGCATCAGATGGTCACCCTGGAAAAAAGAAGAACATGTGGGTGTGTCTGAAAATAGTGTACCCCTAAACCCAATGGTTAATGAACATTATCCCTATTAAATGGCTATAATTGGGAATATACCCTATTTTCAGACAAACCCATGTTAGGCCCTGGGCTGCAAGGACCAAAAAGGCCACACTGCATAGACAGAAGTAGAACAAACATACCCTCCGGTAATCAAGCATGGCAATGGCAAACCCACCATTTCTAGATGATGTTCGCTTTAAAACCTCCATTTATAGAGGAATTTCCATTGCCATACCGAAAAAAATGCGATGACATCAACAAACCAGAATTAAATAAACACCATATAATAAAACTTTGAACTTATACACGTAGTCATGATGATAATAACAGCAACACATCAAAATTAGATAAAATTAGTGGATTACACACTAAACGTACATCTCCCCCAGGCCCGCTTTGGGTGGCCTTTGGGACCAAGTGACCCAGTAAAGGAGACTGCTCCGCATGTGCTTCCACATCCAGAGATCCAGCTGGATCATGCCGAGGCTCCGACATGGGGAGGGTGTGGCAGCACCCAGTGGCAGCTTGAAGCGATTCGCGATCCCGAAAATGGCTTTCAAAGATATTACTTGGTGGTTTCAGCGCTTCACTATGCCATCGGGGAACGTCATCCCATTTCTATATTTCGATGGTTGAACATCAGAGTATCTCCGGTGGAAATTATCATTTCAACATCTTCCACAGTTCCACTTCCGGGCTGCAACCATCAACCCAAAGTGCTGTACAACTTCACCGAGTGCCGAACAACTTCACACAAGACCTGGCCGGGACCAGGAAAGGTATGAAGAACGTCTATCAACAATGCTTGTCAATACTTTTTATTCATAAGTTCTATTTACGACTATGATCTGTTAAACTGTTAAACATACTGTGAAATTCTAATCATAATATATACTATGTACATATGTATATATATATATATATGTATGTTGCAGTATTGTATATATATATATATTGTATATATTTAAATGGTTCTAGTCATTTGGTATATTTCTTTCCTCCTGGCGTCCCCCAAAAAGTGAGCTTTGAATGGTGGACCATGGGGGGAAGGGATTCAGTTTGTACATGTTTGAGTTGTTGAGTGGTATATTTCACTATCAAATCATTTGATTGTTAAAATGTGTGTTACTGCAAGTGGTATATTAATATTACGTATTTCTGTTTGATTTGAAGTAGTTTTATATATCACTATCACAGCAGCAAACAACCTGTATGTAATTATGTATATTGCCTGTCGATCCGCAAGTGTGAAACAGTGACGCATGAACAAAGAAAAATATTCTTCAAAGGGACAAAAACACCTTGCCATCGCTCAAACAGCGAATGCACCAATAACCAGTACGTGCGAAGCGTCGCAAAGAAGGCTTAAATGGTACTGGTAGTTGAATTCTGGCAATGGAAATTAGCCATTTTGTTGCATATTTCCATATTTTCATATATTTTCCACAGCAAAAGTCGGAATTCTCCAGCAAGATCCAAGCCATGTTAAGGAGCCAGAGGTCACTTCGGCTTGGAATCAGGTGATTGGTAGTTTCGGGCTTGGGTTTGCACACCCTGTACCCTATACCCTGTACCATAATCATCCATAATCTATATATCAGCAACTGTTATCAGCATGGACAAAAATGTGGTCCGGGGGTTCGTTTGGTACCATCAAACGAGACCCAATTTTTCGCCATCAAACTGACTGACCTATTGGGCAAGCCCAATGGGCAACCACCCCTCTCTCCAGTCAGCAACGTGCTCACTCGTCCTCACGTATTACATTGAAATCTATTGGCAGTTTGGGGACTTTCTGCTGCCCTCGAGTTTTATCAAATTTATCATATTCATCAAATTTTATCTCACTATTTATCATGTGTTTATTTCACCGTGTTTCACCTTGCCCCTGCAAACATGTTGCTTTGAGCCAACGGCAGCAACATTTGTTTTGGCCTTGTAGGCATTGGTCACCATCTTGAACTTCGTGTCATCCTGATCCTGCACCCAAAAAAAACTTGCCTCGCTGATGAAACTGTACACAGTACTGAAAAAGATGTAGGTAAACCTTAGTAGTCTTAGTATGTGGATTATAGGCCATGTATCTATATTATTATATATCTATATTATTATTATAATATATATTACTATATATATAGTATATATCTTATATTTTATATAGTATACATTAGATATATCATATATTATATAAATGTATGGGGATATCCCATATGCCATAGACAGCTGGGGTATACCAGGGTTATTGACCACTTACTAACTGGAATGCACCCCCAAATGCTTTCACCATCGGACCCAAAGCCTGCTGATCACTGATGCCCAACTTTAGAGACCCTGCGAAATGACAACATTGTAGAAGCGTACTGTATTCCAAAGCACCATGTGTATCCATTTAGCCACTCATGTTGAAGCCGTACCAATAAAATCCTGGTTGTTTTCACTACGTCTGATCCATTTTGATAGCATCCTATCACTTGGGGGAACCCCTGAATCAGCCAAGATATCTGCATCTGGGATCGGCATGACTGATGATAACACTGATGTTACTGATCTATCCGTCAAGATAGTTGGTAAATAGATCTTCATCCCCCAATTGATCTGGGGGTTTGGTAAAATAGGGGTACCCCCAGTCATCATCCATTTATAGATGGGATTTTCCCTAACAAAAACCATCCAGCTATTGGGGTACCCTCATGTATGGAAGCCTCCATATTGGATCATCATATCGCTTCTCAGCCATCCAACCGTTGATCCATCCTCGCTTGTAGAACGTGACACAACATCCAATCGTTCTTCTGGTCGCATTTCCAAGAATTCACCAACCTGAAAGGAGGTGATTTTTAAAGGGATCTCCGCTTACTGGCCATCATGTATGTTGACATCGGCCAGTGAAGTTGTAATTCAACCACATATAATATAATATTAGGTTGGTTGAAGCACCATGTTCCGTTCATCCCATTTTGAGTGTCTGAAAGCCTCATATTCAAATATTCAACTAGACTATATATATACAGATTTATAATATTATATATATACACTTAAAAAAAACGCATCCATATGTATCCAGCCAGCCATCTCCAGTCCTTACTCTTGTCCGGGTGGTATTTCAACGCCAGCTGATGGTATGCTCTCCGCACCTGCGGGGCGTTTCCATGGAAAACCCATGGAGGGTAACCATCAAAAATTGGGGCATAAGACTAACCACAATAAGAGGGATATAATATGATATAAAGTATTGTGGTTAGTATAAAGTATATGCCCCTATGATATAATAATCACTATAATACCACTTTAGAATACCACAATAATATAATGGCATATTTCTAAAGTATTCTAAAGTCTAAAGCGATCATCCGCCCCATTACGGTAAGCCCCCGATGATTTTTGGGCTTCTTCAGGGCAAATCTCGACCACCAAGAACTGCATTTACTCTGGGCAGTCACCTGGCTTCGGGCGGTTCGTTGAATCCCCTATATATTCTCTGTAGATGGAGCAATGTGGCAGGTAAACCATGGTAAACCGCTATCAACATCTATTCCACCATCCTCAGCCAAAACCATGGATGTAGGGGACGAAATCACTTGTTGGACACCATTGGCATGGGAGTGTTTGATGTTTGATGATTGGGGGGACGGGATTACATTTGGAGATAATGTAACCCTTAAAAACTTGGGACCTGGAACCATAAAAACGGGACCTCTTGGGATGGTGACTGGGCCATAGGGGAAACGCCACAGCTGTGAAATCTCTGCTGAGAAATCACCAGAAGATTCGATGGTTTTCCTTGCATTGATGCAGGGACCTCTTAGTTGGATGAATCATCACTTGCCCTTGTTTCATGACCTGTCCAAGACTGGATCATCTGGGTAAGTCATTTGTGTTTTACGGGCCAAATTCTGTCCTTTTTTTCTTGGCCACAACCCCCCAAAAAATGTAGCTAAAATCCCAAAATGAGCCAGTATTTGGTGCTTTGCAGTTGCCAGCACCTCATGCATAGTGGCCGTGGACTGCAAACCCAAACTCAGTGGACGCGTGGGTCGAGTCAGTGGCTACCCCTAGTGGATGTGGAAAATGAACTCAGTAAACATTGGATTTTTAAACGACAGTATGGCGAAATGACCAAGTCATAGTGGGGATGATGGGATGATCGAATCAAACCATGAGTGAGTAGTTGATACATCTTGATACTAGCAATGGCCAAATATCATGATTCCCTTTTCCACCCACAGTTTCATGGAAAAAGTGGCAGAACTGAAAACCATGATTGGGTTGCAATCCACAGACCATGAAAATCACATCGGAATGTCTGGTGAAACTCAAGATAATTTTGGTCAAACTTCCCTTGGATCTTGGTCTCTGGATAAGCCGGGTAAGCCAGCTAAAGAACTCCACAATGCAGAGCCTTGCGTTTTTGTTTTTTTCCCCCAACTGTGCCAATTGAAACATCCCTGGTATGGTCGCGTTCCATCAATAATCAATGGCTTTGAGTGTCTGTAAGGTCAGGGCCTTCCCAGGTTACCAGACTTAACGATCATCCCAGCAAGCAACTGTGATCAAAACATCTAACACCTACAGTAGTTGCACCTACAACTAGCTTGCAATCAGGCTAGATGACCCATCAAACTCCCCATATTCTTGCTGGTTGAAACACATTTTGTAGATTATGGAAGTAAACCTTGCAACAAAAACTCAGAGTTTTGGCAAACCAAATAATACACCATAGTGCACCTATTTTTTTCCGCAATTTTACCATCTGCCGTCAAAAACCACGAATACACCGAAAAGGCCTTGATCGTTGGATAGCCGCGTGATCCATCATCCGGTTCTAAAACCATCGTGAAGGCTTTGTTGGTCAAGATATGGACAAAGTGCAACGATTCCCAAACCCGAAAAGAAGCATAATTGGGGATGCATGGTTTCACTTACTAACCATCATTTGCGGAGAGGTTGTTGTTATGTGTATTTTCCAAACAATATGAAACACCCATTATAATACATAATAGTTGTGACGCCGTCAGACAATTCAAGTATTTTTTCATGTTTGATTGTTAAATCATTGTTATCGAAATTCTGTCTTCCTTAATGTGGGTAAAACAATAAACCTACCATTTTGGAACGGTTGATATCACCTATAAACATGGTGATTTGGGGGGTGGTTTATGGCATTGTTTTAGCTCATGGTATCCCAAGAACGGAGAGCTGGATCCCACCTTCGGAAATGCTCCGCCGCTGGATGCTCCTGGACATTCTGACAAAAAGGCTGACAGACACGTATGTATATATATATATATTATATGTGTGTGTATATATGTATCCTGACATCTACCCTCTGGTAAATTAACATAGACCCTGAGAATCACCAATTTTTAATGGAAAATAATCTTCCAACCCCTATCTACCAGGGTCTATGTTCATTTACCGGAGGGTATCTTGACATCAATTCTGATATCTGGACATTTCTCCTGACATATTTTCTGACCAACACGTTGATCCGATAAATCGTCCCACCGCGGAAGAAGGAGAAGAGGAAGAAGTGGCTGCTAAAGCCTGTGTCGTCCCTCTATGTGGTTTTTTCTTGGGATTCCGTTGGAGTGTGAGAATCCTCCAAAATAATATTGGCTAGTAAGTATCATTAAGTATCATTAAGTATCATTAAATATCATTGAGTATCATTAAGTATCATTAAGTATCATTAAATATCATTGAGTATCATTAAGTATCATTAAGTATCATTAAATATCATTAAGTATCATTAAGTATCATTAAGTATCATTAAGTATCATGAAGTATCATTAAGTATCATGAAGTATCATTCAATATCATCAAGTATCATTAAATATCATTAAGTATCATTAAGTATCATTAAGTATCATTAAGTATCATTAAGTATCATTAAATATCATTAAATATCATTAAATATCATTAAGTATCATTAAGTATCATTAAGTATCATTAAGTATCATTAAATATCATTAAGTATCATTAAATATCATTAAGTATCATTAAATATCATTAAGTATCATTAAATACCATTAAATATCATATCATTAAGTATCATTAAGTATCATTAAGTATCATTAAGTATCATTAAGTATCATTAAGTATCATTAAGTATCATTAAGTATCATGAAGTATCATCATTAAGTATCATTAAGTATCATTAAATATCATTAAATATCATTAAATATCATTAAGTATCATTAAGTATCATTAAATATCATTAAGTATCATTAAATATCATTAAGTATCATTAAGTATCATTAAATATCATTAAATATCATTAAGTATCATTAAGTATCATTAAGTATCATTAAGTATCATTAAGTATCATTAAGTATCATTAAGTATCATTAAGTATCATTAAATATCATTAAGTATCATTAAATATCATTGAGTATCATTAAGTATCATTAAGTATCATTAAATATCATTAAGTATCATTAAGTATCATTAAGTATCATTAAGTATCATTAAGTATCATTAAGTATCATTAAGTATCATTAAGTATCATTAAATATCATTGAGTATCATTAAGTATCATTAAGTATCATTAAATATCAGTATCATTAAGTATCATTAAGTATCATTAAGTATCATTAAGTATCATTAAGTATCATTAAGTATCATTAAGTATCATTAAGTATCATTAAGTATCATTAAATATCATTAAATATCATTAAATATCATTAAGTATCATTAAGTATCATTAAGAGTCATTAAATATCATTAAGTATCATTAAATATCATTAAGTATCATTAAATATCATTAAGTATCATTAAATACCATTAAATATCATTAAATATCATTAAGTATCATTAAGTATCATTAAGTATCATTAAGTATCATTAAGTATCATTAAGTATCATTAAGTATCATGAAGTATCATCAAGTATCATTAAGTATCATTAAATATCATTAAATATCATTAAATATCATTAAGTATCATTAAGTATCATTAAATATCATTAAGTATCATTAAATATCATTAAGTATCATTAAGTATCATTAAATATCATTAAATATCATTAAGTATCATTAAGTATCATTAAGTATCATTAAGTATCATTAAGTATCATTAAGTATCGTATCATTACGTATCATTAAGTATCATTAAGTATCATTAAGTATCATTAAGTATCATTAAGTATCATTAAGTATCATTAAGTATCATTAAGTATCATTAAGTATCATTAAGTATCATTAACCAGCACGAACTATCATCAGCTATCATGAACTATCATTAGCTCCCTGTAATCATCAACCAACCGGGCTTTAGCCACTGCAATCTCCGCCGGTCACCTCGCTTTCACGGAGATCTGGAAAAGCCCGAGACCTCACAATTTTTTTTGTTTCAAGCTTTCGTTGGTATATATATCACATAGCAGCTATAGTATATATGATAGTAATTGGTAGTACATCACTAGTATATCTGTATACACCTTATATACATGTTACATGCTAGCATATGGTACAGTACATATTGTTATTATACATTCGTTTTCTTGTTTGTGTATGCTTGTATGTGGTATATGTAAGTGTATGTTAGTAGATACATACATACACTTGTCAGTTTCAGCAAAGGCTTATCGTATATAACTTATCTATCCAAGGTTCACCCGAATAAGGTTGATGTATTTGGGCATGGGTCAAGTGATGTATCCAAACATCGGATGGGTCATGGTTTACCCTCCTACGAATCCTACAAATGGACCAGTCTATCTGTGTTCCCATGGGTTACATGAAATTCCTGCAAAACAACCAGTACAAAGGGATGACACGGAATTTAGCAGCCACTCACTTAGCAGAAACATTCTGAAACGACAGAAACCACGAAAGCTCTTTCTTTTCAACATGAATCATGGTATATTGCATACGAAATCTGGTCCCTCACAGCAAGAAGCCACCAAGAGCGCACCTTGGGGAGACACCGAGACACCTCTGCCTGTAAATATTATATCCCTCTGGAAATCTAAAAAGAACTATGGAGCATTTTCCTTTGAATACAACCTCCATTTAGGTATTTTAGTTCGATTACCATGGAACATTCATGATTTAGTTCGAAAAAAAAGGCTCCATTTAGTTCAGGGATTTCCCAGCGCAGCGCAGCCCATGGAAATGGCCATGGTAATAAAAGGTACATCATCTATCATTGGGTTGGTTTAAGGGAAAATCTACAGGAAACCATGGTTTCCCATGGGTTTTTACCATCAAATTGGTTGGGCTTTCCGGTGTAAATTTTCCCATCATCCAATTCTATGAATCTAAGAATGGGCTAATCTCGATAGCTATGTAAAAATAGACGTAAATTACCACGGAAAGACTGAAGAATGACTGAACATGAACCATTCTTGGGGTGAGTCTGAAAATCAGGTAATTACCACCAAATTTGATGCAAATTTGATGGTTGATCATTATTTTTCACTTTCCAAGATACCAAAATTTCAGACAAAATCACATATCATATTGTATCATTTTGTGGGTCATACCATATTCTATCCCATTATATCTGCACTGCACATACCTGCACTAAATCCCTATTGTATGACAATATATCACGTATGTTACGTATATGTATGTATATATATATACAGTATATACCCTCCGGCAATCAAACATGGCAATGGACACTCCATTTATGAATGATTTTCTCAATGAAACCTCCATTTATAGAGGAATTTCCGTTGCCAAGTTTGATTTCCAGAGGGTATCCACATCAAAACTGCCATTTTTGGGATATACTTTGGATACCCCAAACCATTGGATCTCCCATTATGGATGATTTTTGGGTACCCCCATGACTTAGGAAACCTCCATCCCTTCAGACGCGTGACCACGCGCCAGCTGCTCCAGCACCACCAAGCCCTGCTTTGGGGCCAGCGGGACGTTGAGGCTCTGGCCTTCGCGCTGACCAAATTGTACTTGGAGGGCCATGGAGTTCGGAAACTGGTTAGTTAGTTGGTTGTAACCCATTATGTGTGTATTTTCTCTATATATAATATATATATATATATATTATACAGATATTGTATGTATGTGTATATATATATATATGTAGTGTATATGTATATGTATATGTATATATAATGTAATATAGTAATATATATATATATACACCCAAATATAAAGGGTTAATCACATTCCTAAGTAGCTAACCAACTCTACGGCCCATCGAAGCAATGGAAAAGCCTTGAGGCAGGGCCAGTGAGTGGTGAATTTCTCTGCCCTGATGTCAGCAAAAAAAACCTTCGAAAGTGTCCAAAAATTCGTAAAATGGGGGATACTTGGAGTATCATCCCATTTAGTAAGTTAGTAAATTGGGCTTATAACATCTTTTTTGACCCAGTTACCCTCTGGTAAACTAACATAACTGATGGGAAAATCACCATTCTTAATGGGAAAATCCACTATAAATGGCCATTTTCCATTGCTATGTTAGTCATAACCAGAGGGTATTCATTGGATCACCAGACTTGGTAACCTCGAAACGAAACACCATTGGGATGATCTAGGCACCCAGGGAACCAGTGGCTGAATTTCTAGAGATATTCAATGGGATACAACCAGCCAAAATATCCTTGTAGAGAGATATCATTAATATCATTATAACAATTATAATATAATCATTAAATCATATATCATATATCATTATAATAGTATAATCTTTAGGACAATCTATCTATAATACCATATGATTATCATTATGATTATCATTATGATTATCATATATCAGATATACCAAGACCATATAATGATAACTAATGATACAAATTATCCCAATGATACCATTACATAACCATTTGGATAATATATGATAATAATATGTCATGGGAGTATACCCTCTGATAATTTCACGTACGGAAAATGGTCCATTTACACATGACTTATCTATTGAACACTGCGATGTTCCATAGCTATGTCAAATTACTAGAGGGTAAATGAATATGAACATGAGTCCATACACAATTTGATTGAACTTTTATCAGTTGCTTTCTCAAGTAAACGTGATGGATGTCAGGAATTCTTTAAATGGACATGGGCCATGGATTCATTTCAAATGATCGCAGGAATTAATTGGGTGAACATTCCAACGTAAACCAGTCTGTTCTTGTTTTGGCTGTGAACAGCAAGGTATTGGGTTTTGGACCTATTCCCAAGTACCGGTCAAATTCTACCCATCATCCATCCCTACGGATCTATGGGACTTGGTCGGGCAGTCAGGTTGTTGTCATTTGTCCAACTATTGTTGGTATCCTCTTGTTGCTGGAGTTTCCAATGACTAACCCATATTTGCTGGTAAACTCTAAGCTCAAGCAATTTCCGTAGATTGATCAGATGGGTATGGCTCCAAATTATTGACTTCAATTTTGTGACGCGTATGTAAATAATAAACAAATCACAAATGGTGTGGGTCCATTGGCGCCCACTTTTGGGCTTTACCCCCCAAAAAATACCATACATGACGTCGAAAGCCAATTTTCTGCTGGTGAAACCAGCAGTTTTGTGAAGTATATGGTATTGAAACCACCATTGTACGGTATTTCACGGTGGTCAAACCCCAACTTTATGATTTTACGGTACTGTAGGTTCCTTTTTTGCATTGGTTGAAGCCTAGAAAACATCATAACATCATAAAACATGATAAAACCATGTAAACCATATAAAACCGTGTATATATATATATATACTTATATATATATAACTAACATGATAAAACCATATAAACCCATCATTTTACCGTATTTTATGGCATGTCTGACCCCATTGCTCCCATGACTGCCTTGGCTTCGCCCGTGGGGCGCTTCCAAAGGGCACACCACTAGGCGCCCTGTGGCAATGGAACGCTATGGAACATGGACCATTCTTGGCAATTCATGGTGATTTACCTGTGATTTTATGACGATTTATGAGTAACCCACTAATTTAACCCATGAAAAAATGATATTTTTTGATGGTTTACGATGGCGATTCTATTATTTAAAAATGGTGATGTTACATAGCAAACGTAATTGTGAAATCACCAGAAGGGAACACACTTTGTTGGATAGCTGCTTTTTGATTGGTTCTAGCACGATTCAAAATTTCTTGTTGCTGAAAACAAACCGAGGTTGGGATAACGGTTGGGATTCTGTTGCTGTTGTGTCACTGGATGTCACTGGGCACCCTGGGCACCCAAAACGGGACCCCAGTATTACCAAGAAACGTTCTTGTTATAATTATTCCCTCAAGAAATGACGGAATCAGATTTTTTGGAAGAACATTCTCTAAAAGGAAAGTGGAAAAGTGAAGAACCATAAAACTTGAAGAATGAAGTAAACCAACGGATTCTAAGAGACCACATGGTCAGGTTTCTTGGTTTTACCACATTTTTTCGGACCAGGAGACCAATGTTGGCACATCAGCCTCTCACTGGGCACACCCACTGCCATGTGGGCCGCGTTGCGGCACAACCTTCAAAGCCCGGCCTCGGTGGCGTCGTGTTGAAATCAATTGTGGAGGAGAGTTAAGCCCAAAGAAACAAGATCCACCGATCCACCCAAACATATATATATATATGTGCTACATATATTAATATATATATATATATATATGTATATATATACATATGTTTTTTTGGAATGAAGATTGTGACTTCAGTGGCGTGTGGGGCTTGACCCAGAGGACTCCAAAAGTGGCGTGTAAGGGGTTCCAGTGCAATCGCCAATAGATCCAATAGAACGTACAAGTACTGTGAGATTGCACGTGGCTGGCTTGTGTGACATCATTGCCAATTCATGCATAAATCATCGATGAATCAGTATCTGTATTGCAACACTGTTTCATCCTCATGAATATGTGTAGTTGTATATTCTTTTCCAAATGAATTTGTTTCCATCAACATCGGATATGTCCAATGTCCACCCCCCAAAGGGTAGGTTTGCATTGTGATCTAACTCGAGAGGACCGGTTCATCCGACCTAGCATCACCTAATGCTACTTTGTCCGTCATCTGTGAAATTGACATTATAGGCATAGATTTACATTCTCCGGCATACATTATACAAATTATATATATATATATGCATATACATAGTATATACATGTATCTACGTTTATATATATATAAATACGTATATGTGTTTCAGAGTTGGTGGTGATATCCAATATCCCTGAATATCATCATTTCTGCTGGATCCTGTTGTTGCTCGATACATGGCTGTCGTCGTTGCCCAATCTTGGTCGGTTCTCTCCATAATCAAACATGGCAACCGCAATGGGAGTTTCCCCATAGTTAAATTATGTTAAATGAAGGTCTTTAGCTGGGAACATCATCTATAAATGAGGTGATTTTCCATTGACATGTTTGATTACCCAAAGGTAGACAATATGTAGTCATTTGGTATTGCAAGCATAATCTATAATGAGGAATATTTAATTGCATTTCATTGCCAGGTTAGACTACCTGAGGTTAGTTTCCTTCTCCACAGCAGTGCTCAACACCTTTTGTTGGTTCGATCATTTCTGCCAGGATTCCCAGTTCGTCCATTATATCTAAACATCCGAATTCACTTAGCATAAGCACAGTCCTACACTTGACTTGCATCTTCAGGTTCCATATCATGTGTGGTGAATGTCGTTAAATCACAATCGTCCTACTAGTAGAATTGGTTCAAGAGAAAAATAGATACCCTCTGGTAATTTAACATAGCTATTGAAAATTGCCATTTATAGTTGCTTTTCCCATTAAAAAATGCCATTTTCAATAGCTATGTTAAATTACCAGAGGGTAAACAATTAAACAATCATACGGTTTCCTGTGGATTTCCCCTTCACCCACCCATTGTTTCATCCAAATTCTGCCTTGCTAACTCCCAATTTTGCTGGTTAAAATCCAAGGTTAAATCCCAGCATTTTCACAACACAGGCTTGAAAAACTGAGGCTCCCCGACGCCCTTTCACCAGTCCAAGCCTTGGTGCTGGAAGCCGAGGATGCAAAGAAATCATTTTTTAAGACAACTAATAAAAACATATATACATACATATGTATTATGCTTGTTTGTTTTTCCGGGTCATTTTAAGCTATCGAAACACCATTTCAATCTTTTTTCCGAGGCAAATGGTTTAAAAAGCACATTGAAGGCTACCTACGGCGTAAAGAAAACGCGACATTGAGCATCTTGCCATAAAAAACAAAGTGGGTGATCCGGTGATCCTCTCTGGATTTTGCGGAGCATAGGTTTGAATTTGGGAGAGCTCCGAGAAATTTGGTAGAGTTGGCTCCAAAAATGCTAAAATAGCTGCAAAAAAAAAAACTTTGAGTAGGCTATATTCTAGTGGCAAAAAACACCAAAAGCACTCCATGTCATACCCAACCATTCACTAGTCACTAGTCAAATTTCCCATGTAAATGCACTAATTAGTCGGATTTCATCGGTCCCAATCTTCATCTGAGGCGCCTCATGAGCAGCACAAGACGAGTGTGGCCACAGGGCCACACTCACAGACCAACAGGCTCAGAATCGGTTGGAGGATTTCTAGGAATGCCTTGTACTTGGAGGGGAATACCCTTGGTTTCCCAATGGTTTCCTCTGCATTTCCCTGAAATCCTCCCTCATGACCCAGGGACCTGCCGTGACCCTTCATGTCATTCAATTGCTTCCAAGCTTCTTGCCACCACAAGATATCTCCCGTGTTCTCCAAGAGTGGTGGCTCTCCAAACTCCACCCCCATGACATGGTCCGTTGACGTCTGAAAATAATTGAAAATATATGTTTTTCTCAAAATTAAATAACTTTTGGATACTTTGGGTATATCTGGGAGCCGCACGGGCAAGCGCTCACCGCCTGTGTGCTCGCAGTTGGTGAACCAACCTTGAGTTGGTCTATCTTTGGGTTCCAAGATGTTCAACACACATTGGCTATTCTGAAACTGAGGTGTAGCCCCAAAAATGCGTCATTTAATGAGGAATATTCTGAGTCAAACATATATGGCTGATAAACATTTATAAACCACATACATCCAGTCGCTCCCGCATATGATCATCCATGCACCATCATGTATCAACTATATCCGTTCGTCATGGAGGTTTCCTAAGTCATGGGGGTACCCCCAGTCATCATCCATTTCAATAGGATTTTCCACTATAAACCATCCAGCTATATATTGGGGTACCATTTATGGAACCCCCCCATATATGTTGATCCAGATAACATGATGAACTGACCTGAGATACTCCCGCACCTGCGAAACTTCCACTCCCAGGCCTTAGCGATTTGTCGGAGATATCGCAAAGAAACCAATGTGAATAGTTGATATTTGGAGGATTTTCCGGGGAGTTTGATGGAGTTTTGGATGACTTCTGGGATAATTGGGATGATGTCTATCATTACACAAAAAAAAATCATTTTTTGGTTCGTTACTGGTTACTGGGACGGTATGTGACATTGGGTTTACCACATTAAGGATCTTCATCACCTTGACCGTAATCTAACTATATGGAGGTTTCCTAGAATAGGGGTACCCACAGTCATCATCCATTTATGGATGGGATTTTCCCTAACAAAAACCATCCAGTGATAAAGGGGTACCCCCATGTATGAACACCTCCATAGAATCTGGGGATAACATGATGCATCACTAGAGCTGGGACTTCCGAACGTCCAAACTCCTGCAATTCCTGAGACATGGCAGGGATCGACCAAGACCTGGGGGGTCATGGACAGGGGTTCAGCTATGACCCAAGTATTTGGTAATATCTGGTAATGTGCTGATCAAGGGGGTAAACCAATCACATATATCATATGTATGTATATATATATATATATACGTATATATATATATATATACGTATATATATATATATATACACAAGTCTGTAAATTTGTGGGGTAATATGATTATATAATGTGGTAAATCATGGTAAATCCAATTATCAACCATCCACAACATGAAAATCAATGGGTGGTATACAGTAAACCCTCCAAAGAGGATAGGGTTACCGGATTCTTATTGGGTTAGCCACATTATATCTGAGTTCATCATATGCAACAATCATGTCTATAGATCCAAAACACTTTCTATACGGGCTTTCCATAGGAATTCTCGCTTACAAAAACCTCTTGAGTCCTTTTTGCAAACGCAACGCGTCTAATGAATTCTAATGACCATTCATGAGTTGTGTGTGTACTCTGGATTGACGTTGCAGCTTTGTTGGCCTATCAGAGTGCAACCAACAAACAAAACGACTTCGGAGAAAATCACAAACCTAAAGCATTCAACACAATCATTATCCCATAATTATCCTGTACTCTCCTGCAATAATATCCCATAAGTATCCTGTAGTTATTCTGAGATAATCTCCCATATCGAGGCTTCATGAGGCTTCCCAAGTCATGGAGGTACCCCCAAATCATCGAATTCATGAAACACACCATGACTTAGAAACTTGAAACCCATGGTGACGACTAGCAATCCCCTATGACTTAAGAAACCTCCATATTGTTTTCTGGGAAAACCATGGAAAACCATGGAAAACTGCAGCCTCCTGCTGGCAAAGGCCCATGGCTGCCAGGAAATGCATCCTGGAGCACAGAGCTGGTGAACCCCATGGTGAATTTATGTTACATAAATGGGGATGGGTCAAAACCTTGTACCCCTGGTGAACATCAAAATAGCTGGTAAATGGATGTTCATCTCCTAATAAACTGTATCTATAGGTATTGATCCATAGCCAAATGAGTTTCGGACTAATGTAACTAGGATTTTACAGTGGAGACATCTATACGTAGATGAGGTTATGAACCAACTTATAACGAGGGGACCCTTCTTGTAAACCACACCATTTGAGCCTTTCTCAGATGCAACTTTTTGGCCAGCCTTGGAGCAGTTTTCTAACTGGTCTTCTGGAATGGTTTTGGATAGGAATCCTTGTCTCAGGCTTGGTGAACATCATGCAGGCTGCGAAACCCAGGTCCAGAGCCTAGCACACAGCTGACTGGCGTATCCTGAACCCGAACCTTCTGAATAGATAACCCCATGGTTTGGTGGGCCAAAATTATGTTTTTCATTGCTTGCTTTGCTATCTGATTGTTTGCATCTTTTTCATCCTTTTTCCAAGAAGCGTTGCTCCGGTTTAGTTGGTTTTTCTTCGATCAACCAGCTTATTTTTTTTGGGATGTTCCTCAGTCAATTACTGCAATAACACTCAAAGTAAATGACTCCCTTCAACATAGACAATCCATGACAATCCACGGTTTGTAGAACATGTTCCAAATGGGAAACCCATAAAGTAAGTGATATATCTCGGATATAATTTGAAACACCATGGATGTCCATCTCTATCGTAGTTTACGTCACCATTGCTGGGCGGTTCCCAACCGGTCCCTCCTGCATCAAGCGCCGCAGCAAGTCTTCATGCTCGTCCGCATGCTGCCGAGGGATTCCGAGGTTGAAATGCGGCTGGTGGTTGATCTTTCTGGTGTGCTGTGAAGAATAATGATGTAATTGAAGATAGCACTATGATTCATGTGGATATATGGGGATATTGATTGGATAATCATAGTAATATCACACTTTCAAATCACACATGTCAATCATCCATCCCACAAGAGGAATCATATCCCCAATGGATTGATGACCATGGAACCTGTAAGGATCTCACATTCAGCAGTTGCCAAAACCCTTGGTTAATTTGTCTTTGAGGAATCAACACTATATAATATAACTATAATATATATATATATTTGACACTCTATATATATATATATTTGACACTATATATATATATATATCACATGATACATACCTCTCCATTTCCAGTATATACTGGTACCTGGAGTTGGTTGAGTACTTGCAGTTCTCCTTGGCATGACAGTGAGATACAGTAGGTATATGAGCATGCCATCTCAGCATCCTCCGGCCTCAGGATACCCCAATGGCTTTGTCTGAAAACAGGATACCCCAAACATCCCCAAACCCAATGGATTATCATCATTTTCCCAATAAAAAAAAGGCCATGAAGTGGCTCTTCCCAATTTTCGAATTTCCCAATTTCGAGTGTCTCTAAAAATGGGGGCAATTGATGGAATCCGTGGCGCCGGATTCTCTGTCTCCAGCAGAATGATGTGGCTCACCCGCTTTTGTGGGATGTAAGGTATCCTGACCGTGGTGTCAAAGGCCGAACCGAAACGGCCGGTGGAAAAGCCAGAAAGGACAGGATATGACATGACATGGGGGCGAGGTGAGGGTCAAAATTGAAAACACCAATCTTAAAACAAAATCTTATTCTGAATAAGTAATGGATGTCCAGTGGTTCTGTGGCATCAAATATTTGCCCAAACCTATGGCAAATCTTAGATACCCGCCAAACCAGTTCAATGTTTCGCTGGGCATTTCATTCACTATGCGTGGCTAAATACTAAGCCTGCAGCATCAAGAAAAGTTGGGTATTCTACACGTAATCCCCTGGTACTACCCTGCTGCCCTACCGAGTCAAACAGGTTTGACATATGTGCGTTTCTGAAAAGAAGGCATTTCCCTTTAAATTTCAATTTTGACACTCTTAATCGAATGTTGATAAACCATGGAATTTGGTGCTTTTTCCCTTGAATTTTCAGAGAAACCATGAGAAACCATGAGAAACCCATGGACCCTGCGCACAGACGTCAACGCAGGCATCAAGGGACGTCCTTCTGCGCCAGCATTCCGACTGGAGCTGCTTCAGGGACATCTGCTGCCTCGAATCGGCCAGGTTGAATCGGCCAAAAATTCAACCTGTCAGCCATAAAAACATCCATTTTGCCCCAGGGCAAAGGAACAAAACGAAATGCAAAGCCCATAGGAAAGCCCAACAATTGACAGTTGATGCTTGTGTGTTCGGTTTTAAAAGCGCGTTTTGATTCTTATTCCATCATGTTTACATAAACAAGTGAACATTGTCCTGCCAAAACGAATAGACTCCGACAATAAGTGGTGGATTTTTCATATCTCTATGATTTTACTGTAGGGATTTGTATGGATTTGTAGGGTACCTCACGATTTTGGAGTAACAGAAGCCCGGCGGTGCTGCCGCTGCCCGCAGATCTCCCCGCTTGGATCCCGGCCACACCAAAACGTCACACAACCGGGAGAGAACATCTCTCCTTTCCTGGACTCAACAAATGAAATCTCGGTCTGTTCCCGTTGATAATATGCAAACAGTATAAGAAGCTATGCATATTTTTTCGCTGAGGTAAAGATGTTTGCTGGATCATGGTTCTTCCAGGCTTTTACACCATTTGAGATTCAATCTCCATCTTTCTCAATCAACGTGCTCTCACCTCAACCCTGGCAGCAATTGAGACCGCCACGTACAAACCTTCCATTGGGATGCGCCGTTTTCCGCACTCCTTCGGCCCAAGCCGCGCACGGAGTGATATGAAGCTTCTCCAAAGGTTGAATCATGTCGAATCTGTCTACCCTCCGGCAATCAAACATGGCAATTGACAATCCCCTAAAAGTGCAGGTTTTCACCGACGTTCTATCTGTGGTTGAACACTTGAGCATACCCTTTGAAGATTTAAAAGTTGAATTGATTGTTCCATATTGTTCCATATGTTTCATGGCTTAACACCAGCATATCCCATGTCAACACCCAACTGATTCTTTCAAAGAACCATCACCCAGGTTCCCTATATTTGAACCTGCATCAAGCCTCGTGGGCCAATACCTTTTCTGGGTCGTGGTGTCTCCCGCTTACATAGCCTAAATATACACATATTCAAACATATATGCCACACCTTATATATAACTATATATATATTATATAAGATATATGATGATATATGTACTAACATACATCAACATACATTAACATACATTAACATACATTAACATACATTAACATACATTAACATACATTAACATACAGTAACATACATTAACATATATTAACATACATTAACATACATTAACATACATTAACATACATTAACATACATATAATATGCATAATATCCAAAACAAGAAATATAGTGAAACACATGCAAATTCACTGCCGGACGCTTCAAACCACTGCCCATCCTCCTTCAGTGCGCAAATTCCGAAGCGACCCCATTCTTCCACCTCGCTGTCAATGGGAATGGCTACCGTCATTATGACGGTAGTGGGTGGTGGTACTCTGCCGTTCATTTGCTATTACATCCAAAAAAGACCTTTCAGTGGGTAGTCTCGCCAGCAAAAAGTGTCAGCATAGCCACTTCTCACCAAATAGCCAAAAGCTTCCGACAGGAATGCATCTCAAGCCACTGCTGATGGGTGCACGAGACACACATATTAATACTATAAAGCATTTCGTGGTCCCAAAAAAGATCAAACGGTTTTCCCAAATACAATTTCCATGCTTTCAACTTATCAAAATTGCTATCCTATGCCCTGGGGGCACTCATTCTGATGAGTTTGGATGCATGGCACCCTGACCATGGATGATCATCGTATATCATTGTCATGTCTCACCCCGCGCCTCGGACAGCATCGCCACCTCAGCTTGCTGGAACCACTGATTGGGATACAGTAGTTCAATGGTAACCTCTGGTAAACTAACGTAACTATGGAAAATCACCATTTTTAATGGGTAAATCCACTATAAATGGCCATTTTCAATAGCTATGTTAAATTACCGGAGGGTAACCTCTACCAACCCTTCCTTAAGCCAAAGACATACAGAGTCTACACGCTCTACATGTGGCGGCGTAATATATCCCAAGCTTTAGTATACAATCTCCTGTTTGGTTTTCATGGGTTCATCATGTTTTAACTTGACCCAGACCCAAAAAACTGCAGTATATGCACGACTAGTTACCAATCATCCGAACTCAGGAAGAAACCAAGTACCATATATATATAGACATATAGATACATAACCATTTCGTAAGCATATTAGCATATTCTATAACCATATTAACCAGCCAAGTACCATGTACCGTCACCTTCATCACTGGTGAAATTGGCATACACTGAGCCTTCGAACCATCTGCTGCTTTTCCGGACCTCATGTTGGCTCAGGTAACGGCCAACTCGCTGGGTTTCCTTCAGGGGATATGGGTAGAAAAAACCCTCTGGCAAACATACAAAAAGCTATTGAACATGGCCATTTATAGTGGATTTACTTGGATTTACCCATTAAATAGTGGTTTTCGATAGTTCTGTTAGTTTACCAGAGAGGGTAGTTGAACCTCTTCCCTATCACTGGAAATATCATAGAATATCAATGAGAAATATGAGATGATCAACTCATGATCTTGGACCATCGTCATTGGACCGTTCAGAGGGATGGGATTAGCTTCTCTCTTCAGCATTGAGATCAACAGAGCATGTTGATAACGTGGTTGTCAAATCTTTTAATACCTTTTATATGAGCTGTAGTGCCTCATGAATTGTTAGTTGCTGGTGACAGTAGTGGTTCATACATATTCTAGTAGTCGCACATAGATTTGGCTGCTTATAGCAGGCCAAAGATGACGAAACTTTGCTTGGGAACTCGATGTGTGTACACAACACAAAATTATCCAAGCAACAACATGGTTTTATTTGAAAGTGAGGCTCCCAAAACATCTCATGGCGACAAACTCACATGCAACAACCATGGCTTTCCCAGAACTGAGAACTCAACCCCATGCGATGCACAAACCATGTCCTGAAGTCAGCTAGAGTTTGGAGTGGACAGATGTATTGCAGACTGCAGACTCTCAAATGTGCTATGATCAAGGCCGTTCTTGGGTACTCAGCAAAACACCAAATTCCAGCATATTTTAGATTTTAGCTGGGTAGTTTTATCCTCCCCCCTTTGGCTAGACATCAACCTACAAGTATAAAGCTGTCCAGTGGTGTACCACTCTCAAAAGCAGAACGCTTTGGTGAAAAAGGCACATCATGTTGCTACTTTTGTTCTGCGCACATCATAATCTAGTAATGGATAGTCTTGCTTCGCTTTTCAAGCTGTGCTAAAAGAAGCAATATTTTTTTCAAGAATTCACAGGATAGTGTTGGACTATTTTATGTGTGGTTTGCCCTCCACGTGAACTAACACATGGAAAATCACCCTGGGCCATGGCGGCCATGGCTTCCACAGCTCTTTTGAAGCGCCTTGACAGCGACGTTGAAGGTCTAACCTCGGTATCCATTTGGATTGTACATCTAAAGTCTCTCGTTATCCAAGTACAACACTAGATCTATATGGATCTGAATGGATACCAGTAGAAACATTTAGACACTGCTGTCTGTCCTATAATAGTATAAACTATATATATATTTGTATCTTGAAGGATCGTCAAATATCCTAGCAAGTTGCCGCCTATCGGTCAACGGTTAAAATCCACTTACTTACCAATCCAACGCCCAACATGCAATAGTCAACATGTGCAATCCAACATGCTGCGGTGACTACTGTAGGGACACAACAAAAACAACGAATGCAGCAAATTCCTGGGTACTACCATGGAAAACCCACCAATAAAATACCAACGTTGATTTTTCAACGTTTCCCATAGGATGGTGCCCTCTCAGTGATGTTTGTTGGTTTATAAACCATGAAATAACCATAAATAACCCCCATTAACTATAGCTATATCTACCATAAAGCATAGTTAGGCCACTTTTTTCAGGCAACTTAGCTAATCTTGGGGGCCCCATCCTGCAGGAGATTTGCGAACAGCGGGCGGCGATGCGCCCAGTGACATATCTTCGCTCTCCTGCGCCGTCTCGGCTCCACTGGTCCTGAGATTTGGACTCACCTACAAAATGAGGGATTTTCCATGCTTTTCCAGCAGAAAACCATAGAAAACCATTAAAATTTCTGAAAGCAGCGTTGTGAGCGCCCACGTTTTGGGCAGTCTCCTTTTGCCACTTTTCTCCATGAATCTACCCATCCAGAAAAAAAATATGGCTGCACTTGTCACTTCAACATTGCATCTCCCACAGGCAAACCCCAAGAACAAAATTCCCTACACAAAATTAAAATCCATAACTGAAAACCGAAAAAACCAAGAAAACCAAAAAAAACAAAGATTCCAGAGAAAGGTTGGGGGGCTCATAGTTGCTGGATCTTTGTTTTTTTTGTTTTTTTCGGTGTTTGTGTTTTTTTGGTGGTTTTGCTTATTGTACCGCCTGTCTATAGGGGTGGTTTTACCTTGAAAATGTTTTCTCCATATTTCCTGAACAGCAAGGCCTAATTTCCGATTTTCTGGAGGTGGTGGCTCTGTTTGTGTAATTTTCTTCTGAGCAAGGAATACCACCCTCTTTTCAAAGGAATGAACAAATATAATATAATATATTGCATCCTTTTCAAGGAAACTTGCATAAAGGCATGCTGCACTGTGGTCTCTGAAAGAGCAACTGCTTATTGAAGAATACCCTTTCAAAATAATGCTATATTTCCTGCAAGGAACAGTATACTTCTTCAAATGGCAATTCCATGCATTGCGCTTTATTACAGACACATCACCCTCTTTCAAAGGGATTGTTGTATATATGAAAGGGTTCCCTTTTGTACAACTTACTGTAAATCACACCATACTCAGCCATACTCTGTCACTAGGACTGCTGTGTGTCTTGAAGGCTACTTCTCAAAGAGATGCTACATACTTTTGAAAGGAAGATTGTGGGTAACTGTATATATATATATAATTGATAATATCATACAGTGAATTATGTTATTTGAAAATCATATTATATATTCCAAATGAATAATATTTTTTTCGAAGTAATATGGCATAATACCGTTGTTTAAAATCAAGATTTCATGAAACCATCAAGTATTGTCTGATAGGAATGCCGCTTTTCTGAAAAACACTAATGTATATGCATATTTTATCTTAAGGAAATGTTACCCTTCTCTAAAAGGACTACTACCTCTATGGAAGGAATTACATATGTTCATTAAAATATATGGAAGACAGAACGCACTTGTTCTAAAGGAATGCTATGCACATCTCAGGGTCTTGCTTTACACTTTCTCAAAGGAATGTTGTTCCCTCTATAGAAGAATGTTGCATAGAGGCATGCCACAACTTCCTCAAGAAATGCCACATTCTTTCAAATTTTCAACGATGACTTATGAGAAGCATGCTGTGGCCCTTAGAATCTGAGTTGATGCTGTACTAGGGTTTAATAACACAATATTTTTCAAAGGAACAATATGCTTACCCTTGCAAAACATTCGATATCTCTTTCTGTAGGGAGCTCTGTCAGGAAGATGCAATGCTGCTTGGGGACAAAATGAAATCTTCTGTCAATCAAAAGTGCTGTTTCCTCTTGTTCATGCTTGCTATAAAAACCTGCAACATAGAAGCAAACACACCCCTATCATTTGAGCATGGCGCAACAGGGCAAAATTGAATTTTCTTTCTGATATTCACTGGCTAAATGACATAGAACCGTTGATAGACAACCTGCAGCAATGAGAACATGTCTTAAAACTGCTGGAAAAGGCAACAGTACATATTGCTTACAGACTTGGACACACATGTCAGAAAATGCTCAAAACATAGCATTTTTTACGAGATTTGTGGGCGCTGAGAGCGCTGGCCTCTCTAAAATTTCATGAAAAAACCCGTATGGATCAGTTATGGATCAGTTTTGGATCCAAGTTCTGAAGCTGCTTGGGAGCCTCCAAATACCCTACTTCAGACTGAGATACATCCAACAGGCACAATGTTGAAATATATTTAGCCATTAATCACATTTAATCACCGTATTCACGGAATTGTGTGGGGATGGGTCAAAACCCTATCCCCCTGGTGAACATCAAAATAGCTGGTAAATGGATGTTCATCCCCCTAAAAATGGTATGTATAGGTATTGATCCATAGCCATGCCACCAGATACCCCCCATCTGAGCCCCCCTGGGTCCTGCTGTCGGATCTCCCTCCATCAGACTCCGGTGCAGCCGTCTCCTGCGACTTGGAGTTGGGAAGTAGAGGGGCGGGGCAACTTACTTCATAAAAACATGTTCAGATTCACGGGTCTTAGGATATATACAGATTTCAGATGGAAAAGTCATGGAAAAGTAAGTTCCTACCAAAATCGTGGTAAATTGCTATCATTTTGGCGGTTGCTCTATATAATACTGGCAAATGAAACCATTTCATATTGATAGATCTGATGGATCATCCAGTTATCTGCTTCGGGATCAATATGGAGGAATCGATTGAGCCATATTTGGCCAGTAGGTGATCTAGGATGCGGGTTCTCCTACTTAAAATCATTTAGGCATTTAGGGAGCTTTATTTGTTGCGCTATCATAGCTTCTCAATCAAAAGGCTCCCCTAAAGCAAAACCTATCGACCCATTTTGAGGATTCCCTATTCTCTCGAGGTCAAATTCTTGGTGACTAGACAATACGGATGACTATAACTATTTAACGCCAACTAACTAAACATCGTCTCTGGGATGAGAAAAAATGCAACTATTCATCATTTGGGTGTGTCTGAAAATGGGCTAAACCCCCAAATGACCATTTTAATAGGGGACATGATGATAAAGCGATAAGACACCAACCAAATTTGGGGATACCCTATTTCCAGACACACCCATTTATGGGTCTTGGTCGGTCTTCATAAACTGCATGTCCCCACGCTGCAGCAACGTGCTAACTCATCGAACTCACGCCTCTTCGCATTCAGAGAGCTGGTCAAAGTCAAACCTCAGCATTCTGAAGCGGCTGGAACAGCTTATTTCGATCCTGAAGCTGACTTGTAGGTTTTACATGTTCAATCGTACTTGCATGGTTTGACCCCCAGTTTTATGACGCAAGAAAAAAAACAGTGCACGTGAAAATGGAGACACACCTAATGTGGGGTCAAATACCTTTGAAAGTCTTGTTTAATGATGAGCAAGGATAGAAAACATGAGAAGCTATGGGGGGATCTTGAACCTCAAATTTGATCAGCAGCCGCAGGATACAAGGAGATTGACGCAATAGAATAGCAGTACCTTCTACAGAATGATGCTTGGAAATTCTGTCGTTTTTTATCCTTGCAAAGAAGCAAACAACACCAGAGGTCCGGACATTGAACGAAAGCAGGTAATTCACATCGCAGGGAATCACCCCCACCACTTGTGCTCCGTTGCTGTGGATCTTACATGGCTGGTGGGCTGTATAGCTGATAGCCAAACCGTTCTGCTGATTGCCGGTGCTGCCAGTGCTGCCAGTGCTTGCTGGATGACATTTTAAAAGACGCTGTGCGGCAGTCATCTTTTACATCATAGCTAGAGCCACGGCTCCTGCAGGAAGCAGAGATTTCTGAAAAATATCCCTTCTGGATGATTGAACCCGGACTTTTCAGGCAGGGTCCAATTTTGTGTGTTGAAACAAATATGTGGAAAGATAGACAAGAACTTATCCAGGATGGTTGCCGTAACCTCTGATCAATCAAACTTGGTTGATACATGAGGATTGGGAACTCTCGAAAATAACTGGTTGGTGGTATACCTACCTACCCCTCTGGAAAAATATGATATAGTCAGTTGGGATGATGACATTCCCAATATATGGAAAGTCATACAATTCCTGTTCCAGTCACCACCAGATTCAAACGGTAAAAAAACGCATCCCAGGATTTGATGGAATGATCATGCTCCCGGGTAGCTTGATAAAACCAGAAAGGACCATAAACCCGTCATGAAAAAAAACATATGCCCTCTGGCTATTTAACATAGCCATGGAAAATCACCATGTTTTATAGGTAAACCCAGGTAAACCATCTATAAATGGGCCATTTTCCATGGCTATGTTAAATAACCAGAGGATAAACACCACCAAGCAGTAAGTTCTAAGTTCGCTTTGAACCCCAACTTTCACCCGCGTTTTTCCAAGACCATGCCTGCTCATCCAAGCTATCTTCATGTTGCTGCCTCCTCTAAGGCAAACCCATAGCCATGTCTGATCCTAGATCTTTTGCCAAAAGCCACGTTTTGTAGCTGGGGATTGTCATTTCATATCAGTATGCATATAATTTACTGTATGCATGCAATGTGAGTATATGCTATATGCATATGCAATGCATATGTACATATCATGTTTTTTTGTTTAAAAAAAAATAAATATGTATTTCAAATTCAAACCATTGAACATCATTGAACTACCCAGCCAAGCACTAACTCGGACGATTCCCTTCCACTCAGTTATTGATGGTGACCTCAAGGCGTAGCCGGTTGCCCCCATTGACCCCGTTGAAGTCACGTGGGAGACTGTTGGGTTTAGAGTAACTCTAGTCATTAGGTGTCAATAGTATAGCCAATGGCTTTATATATTATAGTTTCTGTAGTAAAAACAATAGAAAGCTAATGCTATACCATGATGGAACCATGATGGAACATAACATTAAATACCATAGTTTTGCTATATGACCGTTGTTAGATATGAATACCAACTATGTTTTAGTATTCACAATATTTGACAATATGTTTGTTCAATGTTGATGACGATCCATGTATTTTTATATATGTGCTAGTCAACAATTATCTGATAATATATATATATATATTATATATATATATGCGTAACATGTATTCCTTCGTATAAGCCTCTAGGCATGGCTACCAGTATGCTTAGATTCCTTAGATTATCCCTGAACAATATAATCATTCTTGGGATATCAGATGGAGGTCGTAATATATTCACCCTGTTGTGTCAGTCCACTCACAAACCTGAACACCAGTGTTTTTTGAGCAGCTAATTGAAGCGAACCCCCCTCAATCACGCAGGGTCAAAGACCAGCACAGATAGATTGAATTGATCGAATGCCCATTTCTGAATGGCTACTCTTGGATGAACCCACCATGCTCATCGCCCGCTCCAGTCATTTTCAGACAAACCCATATGTGCCATGGTCAAGTGGGATTTATGAGTTCTGGTTATGCATCCCATCATTGGAATCATTACAATGACTATATGGTTAGGATGAAATGGATGAAACGTATATTAACGAATCCCTATGAAGATGGATTGATGAGCATCCCGCACTCTCCAAGAACTGGGCACGGCATGGCACGGCATTGATTCGCTGAGTCCTTTACCAGGCGAATCTTCTTCCAGTCATAGAGGGGCATTCGCTGCGATCGGGTAAAGATCACCCCCCACCTGGAGTAGGTGTGGCTGGCAGCTACCCAGACCAAATCTTCTTATTCAATGTCATTCAATGACATTCATTGGGTTGAACGTCCCAAGTTGTAACGTTGGTCATGAGATAGAAAACAATGGAAAAGAGAAACCAAAACCATTGTTGGTAGGTTCTCTGCCCATTCTTATGGGAAATCATCTGGATACATCCCCCCTTGGATTTACAATTCTGGTGGGCAGGTGTCAAGTCCCAAGGGGAATCCCAACATTGGATGGTTTTAATTGAAGGTTTTTGGGTCCTGAAAACCTCTATAATGTCTTCTGAGCCACCACTGTTCCACTGAAACACCATTCTGAAAACCATATATTCACTGCTGAGTGCTTTGGAACATCCTCCAAGTTGGAGCAGGGAAAGGTGAAACAAATGACTTCAATTTCCAACATGTACCCTCTGGTAAACTAACATAGCTATGGAAAATCACCATTTTTAATGGGAAAATCCACTATAAATGGCCATTTTCAATAGCTATGTTAGTTTACCAGAGGGTATATACAAAAGAATGATATCGTAGTCAAGAACATCCAAGCATTTGAGGGTTTCTGGAGGCGGCCCATGTGATTCATGCAAGTTGTTCGTCCTTTGTACTGGGGAAACCGATAGTTTTGGGATGTCCTGGGGCACTCCAACTTGTAAGCAATACCAATCTATGTTGAACCACCAAGTATTAGTTATAGATGGTACTATTCTCAGAACGGTGGCACTCCAAACTGGTCCCTAAAACCAATTGGATTCACTAGAACATCCTAAAACCAGTGGTTTTTCTATAATCACATAAGCATCACTATATATATATATACTGTATAATTATATATTTTTGGATAATCTTTGAGGGTCCCAAGCTTTAAGAAACAACTTTTTCGCTTCTGTCGCCCAGCGGCATGTAGGATGTGAACCACATGGCTGTGTAGGGACTGGCCTTCAGCCGGGCCATTGGGATGTCAGCGTCACCGGAAATATACTGACCTCTCCAAGTACCCATAAAAATGGTGGTTTTACATGTTTTTACCCCATAGTTTTCGCGCGTTTACCTTTTTCTTGAGGTATTCGGCGGGTCTAGTGAACATGACTCCAAGATACTTCAAGAACCAATTTTGGATTGACCCCCAAATCAACCATGACCACAACATTTTTCTTAACAAAAGACTTTACATGAGACCATGGAAAATCACCACAATGCACCCTCCAGTAAACTATAGTAAACTAACATAGAGTAGCTATAGAACATGGACCATAGATGATTTACCTACTCGGCAATCCCCATTTACATGGATTTTAACCATAGCTATGTGGGGGTTTCTTAAACTAGGGGGACCATGGGGGACCCCCATGCCTGGTAGGTGCGAATGACGATGGGATGAGGCACCGGCAAGATGCCAACCTCGGTGAAAGCCGACCCAATTTTGTTTGGGGGTACGGGTGATGGAGATAGCATGGATATATATATAATATATATATATACATATCACTGGATATAAGTATGAAATAACCAACTTCATTGGGATATCATTGAGATAATCATTGGGAGAATGGGACAATCATTGGGACAATCATTGGAGGATATGCTTTTTGTCATTGGACAACTGGTAGATACTGGTAGACTAACAGTCTGCTGTGCAACATGGTCCATTTAGTTCGATGATTTAGCCTTTTTTTAACATGATATTCCATAGCTATATAGGTTTACTGAATAAGATTGAATCATCCGCAAGATCATCATTTCTGTTGGTGAAGCAACCAGGAACGCTCCGTGTTTGATGGTTTAATACCAATTTCTCTTGACCAAAACTTATAACGACTCTTGAGTGACGTAAATAAAGAAATAGATACTGTACATAAATAATCAAATAAACAACCACATAAATAATTAGTGTATATATAATACATACATATTGACCACATGACACACGACAACCCATGATCCTTGGCCCAGATTCCACACCAGATATTGCTGGTGGTTTCAATCATTGAATGGGAACACATATAAAATTCATGTTGGATCATCATCCCAAATCAGGCTGAAGACACAAGACTTGAAACCAAGCTTGATTTCCCAGTCAATATCTCATCTTTTTATTAGCTTTGTTGATCCTGACACGCTATTCACTATTCAGAACAGTTGCCGGTAAACTGCTATACCATTACTTCATAGATTCCCTAATCATGTATCATGGTCTTGGGGAGACAATCCATCTTCAGGCCATGCCACCAGAGTAGTCGCCTTCAAGAACCTGACGAGGAAAATCAGAACGGTCAGATGTTGATCTTTCTTGCAATGAATATATATATAGTAACCTCCAAAAAGATAGACATGGAGAATACCACCAGAATAGTGAGATAATATACTGTTTGATCTTTTTTGGGATGATTACATATATATATATATAAATACATATTTTCATTCAGCTAAATGTTGGGTTCATGGACAAGTTGAGTCCGATTTCTGGATGTGCCAGGTTCAAAATTTTTTAAGGTCACCCAGAACAATGATGAACATTGATAAACAACATGTGCATACTTGACCAGTTGGTTTTGTCTGAGCATAGGGTACCCCAAAGTTTTTGAATTCTCAGTACTAAGGCTTTCCAAGATGGATTGTATAGTTGTGTTTCTCTGAAAATCAGGTACTGTACCTCTATATAAATCCACTCATCATTTTCATTCATTTTCCCCATTCAAATGGCTGTTTGAAGGTATCCCCATTTTCAGAAACACCCAATTGACAAAGAACACTCTCGCCTTAACACCTCCTGTTGGTCTGTCACTTCTTTCTCCACGCAAAGCACCTGCCAGTCATAGTCCAGAATTAGTGACCAGCCATGCCCTCGAAATGAGACACATGGTGTGTATATATATATATAATTACAACCACTTCAAGTCTGTGTAGTAATAAAAGCCATGAGGTTGCTACGAATCATTCAATCAATACTCGAAACTATATCTAGTCCTTGAACAAAGGCAGGTTTTGCAATAGGTTTGCTATATTCGGGTAGTGGCAATATAGAAACCTTCTTGAACAAATGGGATCCATCGCAACAATGGGTTGTATATGCAATTGCTAAGGGTATGATTGAACAACCCATAGAAACAAACCAACACGAGTTACAGTTCAGCAGTTCAGCAACAGACATTTGGTGGACAAACTGCCCATCCAACGCGTTAACCAAGGCCCCTCCAACATAGACCCTGCCATTCAGTTCGGGGGTTGAAAGACGTTCTGAAATTGGGATGGGGCAGTTTTCAGGGTCTATGTTAGTTGGGATGGTATTGCATTCAGGCGGTGCTGCAGCGAAAGGAAGTGAGCAAAACATGAGAAGCAAATATGAACGCCGAACCCCGATTTGAAACATGTTGCTGCGTGCCATATTGAAACACTCAATATATGGTTGGCTGCTTTAAGTCTATCGAATTTCAACAAAAAATCAAGGTGCTGAACCCATTGGATCTCCATTAATTGATGGAATATCCATGGATGCACCGAAGGAAGTGCCGCCTCCAACTGGGGATTCAGGTACTCGATCAAACACTGAAGCCTCAGATGAATCCAAAGAAATGACAGCCTGGATGCAAATAGTAATGACATTTCTATATATTTCAATCATCAAATATCATCACCATTCATCAATGTCATACCCTCTGGTAAACACCATTTTTAGTGGGTAAATCAACTATTTCGACTGGGCCATTTTCAATAGCTATGGAACAAATTACCAGAGGCTATCTTTCATCATGGATCCATTGGACTCCTGGGTCTCCTGGGTCTCCTGGGTCCCCAACGTCTGCAGGGGAAGCTTCTTCTTCACCCCTTGCCTCGGCCCAATCGCTAGGGGCAACAATTGAAGATCCCATCCCATCATCCCAATAGGTACAAGATCATAATAACCTCAGAACCATATATTCAATGGATTGGTTTAAGGGAAAATTTACAGGAAACCCATGGGTTTTTACCATCAAATTGGTTGGGCTTTCCGGTTAAAATTTTCCCATCATCCAATTCTATGATATATTAGCCTTATATGTACATATGGCTATGGGTCAATACCTATAGATACCATTACTATTTAGGGGATGAACATCCATGAATCCCAGCTATGACTTGGGGTGAACTACAGGGGTACAAGGTTTTGACACACTACCACATAGATTATATTATCCCTCTAGTTGAGATACTATCCTTATTCGATTCCTACCCTATTCCTTATCCCCGAAAGAATATCCCATGCGAATCCGGATAGTTATGAAACAACATATCCCAAGACTTAACTAGTACTGGGATATGGTTTGTTGAACCTCTGGGTCTATATATACTGTGTATATAATATAATATATATATATAATATGTATTATATTATATGTATAATATCCCAAGAGGATACAGTAATACTCATCATCAAACCATCCCATTATATCGAATCATATCTCAATAGTCACCAATTTATATAACTATTCTATCCCCATATATATAATCATATCAACATATATCAACAATATTAGCATATATTAACAATAACAAAAACAGCAAATCATGTACCCCCAAATTCTATAACTCACCGACCCTCGTTCCTTTTTCGCCACAAGCCGGGCACAGTTGGACTGTCGTTAGACCCTTCGGTGCTCACGGTGATGCCGTGGCAGCTGACGGTCGTCAGCGAGCGTGGCAGTGCCACGCAGCCGTCGACCCAAAAGAAGCCGCCGGTGCAGATCAACGCCTGAAGACCTCAGGGAACTGAAGAAATGGGAGTTTTTGACTGGGAAAAGACATAGGTGGCATGGATTTACAATGATTTACCATGATTTTCAATGATTTACATACAATCATACAGTAGGTCAAAGACGGTAAATCCAGAAAAGAAGAACATGATACAATCATACAGTAGGTCAAAGATGGGAAAAGACATAGGTGGCATGGATTTACAATGATTTACCATACAATCATACAGTAGGGTTTTCAATGATTTATAGAAGCTGAGAAGAACCAGAAAAAATATGATATCATGAATCATGATTTGATGTTCATAGTTGCACAAGATCAAACTCGGGGAACTTGACCAACAAAGGGTTACGGTATGTAAAGCCAGGAAATTGCATCGGCTGCCAATCCAAGATGCGGAGATATGCTGGGAAGATGCGGTCAAACCGGTCATCTTCCAGCTGCTCAACAGGCTGTGACAAGAACAGGAACTGAAGGTAACAATTCTAAGTGGTGAGGACGAAAATCTGGGAGGTGTTTAATCCTCAATTTCACTAGTCTCCAAGTAGCGATTAGCTACGCCCTGTCTACTGTTGCAGGTCATGGGATAGTGAGATTTTATTATCGACTCATTTTGTTTTATCTACCAGAAAAATTCTCCCACCACAACGAATCCCCCGTTTTTTTTTTTAGATAGCTACGTATGGAAAATGGTCCATTTATAGCTAATTTCCCTGTTCAAACTCAAAATTTGCCATCGGTATGTGTGCGGCTTCTAGTCCAACCAGGCAGTGGAAAATCCCAAGAAAAACTGCCATCCCCACTTGAGGAATTAATAAGCAAAACAGCACACATATCAACAATCCATCCATCGATTTTGACCACATCCTGGTGAAGAAAAATCCATCAACTACCCTGAAAACCAGTCGAATTGGTCCAGCCGAATTCATACATTTTAAGGTAAGTTAAGAAAAAAAAATCCGCTGAAATATGGTTACATCCCAAGTGGTTTGTTGATATGGACCCATGTTGATCTTCCTTAAATGTTCACCAATTGACCCTGTAACCCACATCGTCCGTCACGTTGAGGTACTGGGAGGGACTGCGACTCCGCTGAGGCTCTGATTGAAACTTTCACCCAGCGTTAAGGTCTTCAGGCTTTCGGGCAGGTCTACCTCCTGCGGCAGCGGTACCAAATCACCAAAGGCAACCCGAGGCAACCTGGCCCTGCACTCAGGGGCTGTAGGTCATAGCAACCACGTCAGAAATCCGGTGAACAAAAAGAGATTGAAGGTGTAAACAGCAACTGGATCATCTTCGAACAAGCATCCACTGATTTGTCTGAACAAATTTGCATCAAATGTTCAGAGTTCAAGTGGGGTGTGTCTCTGTCTGAAACTAGGGTATACCCTGAACATTTAAATGGGGAAACTATGGAAAACTGATGATACACCGTTGATAAACCAATGGATTTAGGATGATTTAGGGGTAGCCAAATTTCAGACAAAGCCAATTGGTGAACAACTTGGCACACGGCTGTGCTTCCCATCGTTGCCGATGGCAGTTCAACTCAACCAAGCCTAAAAAGGTCATAAAAAGAACCCGTCATGGGAAGATCATCAGCTATAAATGGAGATATTCCAGCCATGTATAGGATCACTTGAGGGTAACCTCCACAAATCATGGAAAGAACATGAAAGGTAACCATCCTTTCGGGTGGACATCTTTTAGGACATTTTCTGAATGGTCGCCGTCCTCCAGGCTGCACTGAAAAGATGCACCGAAGGTCAAGGTCAGAAGGTTTTGGGGGAGCCTCACAGCCTCCAGGCTCTGGTTGAAGCAGTGACCAAAGGTCAAACTTTGAAGACCCAATGGCAGCATCACCTGGCAGACTGGATGATGAGTGGTGGTTGAAAAAGGACTTGACACATCTTGAAGCCCTGCACTTTGTGGAAACAAATTAATGATTCATATGAATTCTCATCCCATGCAAGTGACTGGATGTAAGTGAAGAATGTTTGTTTGAAATATCTATCCACTGGTTAAGAAGCCACAAACCGTAAGCTGCCGATCTTGACAAAGCCGCTAAGGCGGCCTTCTCCAGACTTTGGTTGAACTTGGCTCCGAACGTCAAGCTCTGCAGACCGCAGGGGAAACAGACTTTCTTCAGACTCCGGTTGAAGGTTTTGCCAAGGGTCAAAGATTTCAGGCCCCCTGGCCATTTCAAATTTTCCAGGCTCTGGTTGAACAAACACCCAAAGGTCAAGCTCTGCAGATCAGCCGGCAGGCTGGTTCCCTCCATGTTCTGGTTGAAGTCGTGGCCAAAGATTAAGGTTTTGAGGGGTGGCAGTTTCACACCTCGCAGCGTCTGATTGAAAGTTCGGCCAAACACCAAAGTTTGAAGATTGTCTGGCAAGCTGATGTTCCTGAAGGGTTTCCAACTGGATCCGCAAGGTCAAGAACCAAAAACTGCTTCATTCAAGCGAGCACAAGTCTTTGACAACATGATTTGCAGTCAACATGGTTTGCCATATGGAATACTTAGATATCTGATATCCCACAAAGAACTGTAATTTCAAAGAGCATATGATTTTCCTCGATTGAAGCGCACAATCAGAAAGCAAGCAAATCAGATCCAGTTTGAAAATCGTTGGTGGGATTATGCACATCACCTCAAGTTGCTTGTTTGTAGTGATGCTAGAATGCGACTTTTTAGACCCCTGCGACGTGATGCCCCATACATAGCCAAGCCAAGCTTGTTTACAACTTATAACTGCAGGTCTATATATATGATAGGGTCTATGGTAAACATGTTATGTCATGTTATGTCTATAGTTACGATGCGTTTTACACTCGCTCAGACACAACGGGAGGTACCATTTTGTGTTTGATGCCCTGATTCCTGAGACTCTGATTGAAGCCCACTCCGAAGCTCAAGCTTTGCAAGCTCTTCATTCGTAGCACCTTCTCGAGGTTCGCGGGCAGGTGGTATCCCAAAGCCAAGCTTTGAAGACTGCCTAGCTGGTGGTTGAGCCACCCACACATGGTACATCATATTATATAATCAATTAAAAACTATACATATATGTGATTTTACAATCTATGTTTTATATTGCTTTATATGTATATCAGGTAATTTAGGAGTATACTGTAGTTGGCGGTTAACAAAAAACCCAAAGAAAAATCTCGGATCACCTCATTGGGATCGCCCAGCTGCTCTGCAAGAGCACGCATGCCAAGCTCTGCTTGAATCCATCACCCAACGTCAAGCTCTGCAAATGCCTGGGGATTTTCACACCATCCAAGCTGTGATTAAACTCCAAGCCCAGCTTCAGGCTCCGGAGGGAGCTGGGCAAAATCACCGGCAGTGCATGATTGAAGTTCCTGCCGAACGTCATGCTTTCAAGACCATCAGGGAAGGCTGCCCGTTCCAGGCTTCGGTTGAAATCCCTTCCAAAGGTCAGAGTCTTCAAACCTCGGACGCAACACCCACCTCGGAAATGAATTTGACATACCGATACATGTGCATGCTTTCCAGTGCCTTAGCAAGACATCAACATGTCCAACATATTTCCAACCTAATCATGTACATGTGTACATACATATATATATATATAATATATATATATTATATGTACATGTAGCTAAATGATCAGTGTCAATCGGTGATGTTCCATTTGACACGAGTCTCATGAGTCGCCTTCGGAGCAGTTTCAAATTCCCAGAACCCAATCCCAGCAGTTGAAACGAGAAGCCCGCTGGGAAGCACACAGCGTCCAGCTTCCGGTTGAATTGATCACCAAATGTCAAAGTTGTCAGAGTCTGTGGAAAGCTAACACCTTCCAAGTCCTGGTGGCTTGCAACTCCCGGCAACAAGAACTGAAGGTGAACAAACATCCTCCCAGTCATGTTGGGGTTGAAATCTTCAATGGCTCACATTGCAACACGTCATCACATCACCGGTTTTCAACGAAATCACAAGACCACCCAATCCTGGTTGTAAAGGTTCCCCAGCGTCAAACTTTGCAGACTGCTTGGCCAACTTAGGCCTCTCAGGCTCTGGTTGAAGCTATCCCCCAAGGTCAAAGACTGCAAAGTTCCGGGCAACCCGCCCTGCAGTGGCTGGTCAAAGGATCTGCCCAGGGTCAAACTTCGCAGATCAGCTGGCCACTTGACCTGGGAGATCGAGAGATCGGTGTCCATGGTTGTTGACATTGGATATCTATGGATATCTTAAGTACTTAAGCAGCAGGATCAGCAGGATTCAAATCTGTTCCATTCATCATTGCGGTCTTCACTCAAAAAATGGAAACAAATCCCAGGCTTGGACCACTCAGATGCGTCCCATGGCTTGGTGCTTGAGCTACTTGTCCATGGCCAAAAATGGTGGGGATCCTCCCTTTCCACGTGGGAAATCTGCAGTTGAAACATGTTGAAACTATGGGTTTTCACCAGCATTTATTGCTTAGTTATTGCTTGGGCTTTCCGGTTTCGATGTTCCCCTACAGCAATCCAATCATTGTATATAATTGTCCCATTTCTGGCAATCGTTTTGAGGATTTACAAAAGTAACTCCACTGTTGACCCGGCTTTGCAAACACCCAAAACCTATGAATGAAACGCCCAAGCAGATCTGGTGTTTCACCAGCAACCGCCGACTTGGTGGTTAGGGACTACCTCTTGCAACGGCTCGTTGTCGTTCAAGACCAAGGTTTGCAAAGTTCTGGGAGCATACCTCAGAAACGACGACCATGACCGACCTTGCTGATAATTGCGGGGATTTCCCTGTTTTGACCAGGAGTCTTCTGTGGGATATGGTGCAGTTATGTGCAGTTTGGAGATTCGAAAGGTCACATAATTTCTTGCTGTTTGTTTCATGCACAAAGTTGTTCCTCATAAGACAAGCCCTCCATTTCACACCCAAAAGTTCCCTATAACATCCCTATTGACTTCCCAATTCCTCATATATTGATGCTTACAAATCCAGCTCATCTCATGACCCAAGAGCTTCAGGTAATGAATCGCCGGCAGTCCCACCAGGGTCAGCCCTTCCAAGACGTCTGCCGTTTCGCAAGTGAAGCCCATGCCCCGCAGAAAGGACCAAGCGCGACAGACCTGATTCAGCAACGAACATGGTGGGATGTTGATATTCTTTCCAATAGTAAAGATAGGTTTACTTAAATGATCCATATAATTATAATATATTATTATAGTCCAGGTCCATATCTAATTAATTATGGATGCTGTTTGTTCATTGTCGATTTTAACTTTTGGAAACTTTTGGATGGGTTTACTTCGATGATGGTTTTATTTTTTAGTGTTTAAACACATGGAAATAATCATAGCTTAATATCTTCCAACATACATTAATCATGTTGATAAATGTTGGCTTAAAGGAATTTAACATCTTTTGACCATCAACAGGGAAGATACTTGGTACATGGGCAAAAAACCTTCACCCTCCAAAGTGGGGCTGTCCACCAATACTCATAGCTGGGAGAGAATCTGGCCCATCCTGAATCTGGAGAGCCATGTGTGATCTATGATTTCATCAGAATTCATGGAGTTTCATCAGCTGTGAACCCCGAAAAATGGCTGACAAACTTTGAACGAAGACTGGGTACCTTGCAGTATATGGCACTGGGGAATCCCCTTGTCATGTGAGTTAAGCAGCAGGTGTCGCTGTGGGCCAACCTTGAGATCCCCCCGCCAGGCTGGATGGTATATCCGAATCACCAACTTTATGGCCACAAGAAACAACGAACACATCTGACATTCCCAAAATTTGAAGGGACAATCGAAACTGCAAACCCTGATCATGTGGGGTTAAAAAAAAAACTTTGTTTCCTATAGATGCTCCCTTCAACCAACCCATTCATATACTCTGACCCAGAAACATCGGTGGCCATGTAGGTGCAGGATAAGGCCACAGCACCAGCAATTCCTTGCTGTAGCAGGGTTTGGTCCATCACCAGCGGTTTCTCCTGGTAGGACAAGCAAAGAGTACCACCTGAGCCACGGCCCCTTCGCATGTGCAGAAAGGCTTCCGATCATGATCAATACAGCAAGGATCACTGGCGACCCCAGAAATGAAGTGCATTGGCCATTTTTAGAGTTATTTGTGAGTTATTTCTGAGGATAACAAAGGAGAGATGGGCTCCCGGTGAACTTACAGAGTTTTCCATTTCAGGTCAGCAAAGTCGGCTAAACAGAGGGTTTGCTGCCATGTCTGCTTGACCAGGCCTCTTAATTTCTACAGTTAAAACCTTTAACGCTTTCCATTGGTGAGGACCCTACTGGCCACACCACCATCAGTGAAACCCACGCTGGAAGGTTGCAGTCCCTAAATGCGCCTGGCTTTGCAGGAAGTTCACTTGAAATCAATCGTCGAAGTTCCCGTCCCAACATCTGCGTCGGTACATCCTTGAAATGCACCACAGTGCCATTCAAGCAGTGCACCTGGCGACCGGGAAAAAAACAAAGCAAGCGGCAAATACCGCCGTACTCAAGACTCATGTTGTTTTGAGGGTGGAGGCATCCAAACTCATGTGTAACAACATATAACATACATTTAAAACAGTTATCGCTTTTTTGAGGAACCCTATGGCTTAACATCGTTTTGTACGTTCCTACTTATGAAGATGGAGGATCAAAATTTGCCTACAGAAAGGAAGAGAAAAGGAAGAGAACAGGAAGAGAAAAGGAAGGGAAAAGGAAGAGAAAAGGAAGAGAAAAGGAAGAGGACAGAAAGAGTAATGGAAAAGGAAAGGAAGGGGAAGGGAAAAGGAAAGGAAGAAGAAAGGAAGAAGCGAGGAAGAGGAAAGGAAGAGCAAAGAAAGAGGAAAGCAAGACGAAAGAAATAGGAAGCAAAAAGGAAAGAAAGAGGAAAAAAAGAGGAAAGAAGAGGAAAGGAAGAGTAGGAAGAGGAATCAAAGAGGAAAGAATGAGGAACGAAAAAGAAAAGAACAATGATGGAACACTTGTAATTCCGGGAAGGAAAGGATGAAAGGGTCTATCTTTGGTCTGGCACTACTTTCTGAACAAATGGGTATCACTGAGGTATCGTGAAGGGTAGCGCTAATATCGCCTCTTGCACGTATGCAAATTGAAAAACAACTTCAGATGTGGACACTATGCACTATGCACAATTATGGGCACCATTTTTTGGGGGGGCTACCACTACACTCACTACACAGTGTTTGGTGCATTTTGCAGACACAAAATGAGCACTCCCTACTAAAGTGGTCTACCAAATTTTCGAGCGTACCTCACATAAACGTACATATACAAATATACATACGTACAGTATACATGTTTGCATCAATGTACAGTAATTATTATATATGACGTATACACTGTACCAAACGGGTTGAGCAAACAGGACAAACTTCCACAATGACAACCCTGGGAGCGTTCAGCCTCCAGTGTTACCATGTGAAGGAAAATCCACCCCACAAATGTTTGATCTTTGGGTCCTCAAATCGGAGCCAAGGTTCATGGGTTGTAAACAGGATCTGTTCCCCGAGTGTTGGCTTTTTAAAAGTCCCCGGCACTTCAGCTGGCGTCCCAACAACATGTTGTTCTTTTGGCGTCCAAATAAAACAGATCATAGATCCGATCATAATGATAATATCTGATTTATTGAATTATATCTATTTTTACTTCGCAGGGTTTCAAGCTGTTCTCTTTATTCAATGGGTTGGTTTTAAGGGAAACACATAGAGGACACCCATTTTCACAACAACACCAATTCATTGATTTTCCACCTGAAGGTCCACATAAGCCAGGGCAGCACTCGACATGGCGATTGGAATGGTGTGGTGCTGGAATATACAGTGCTTGCTAAACATAGCTTGGTTGAAGGGAAGATCTATAGAATAGAAGACACATCAAGAAACTATGTGACAAAAATAAGAGTTAACTCGGTTTTGATTACCTTTTCAAATGAGGATGGACAGCCTTTGGAATCATTTGAGCCACCAATCAGCCGCGGTGGTAAAACCGTACAATGCTACCCGGAAATGGCCATGGGGGATCCCCAGTCGTCACCAGGCAGGTTTCAAATTGCTATACTAAAATGGATCAAGTCATTGTCTAATGACTGGGGTACCCCTACTAATTCGGAAACCTCCAGTTAAAGGGAACATCATGATACACCGTGGGACGTAATTGGCTTTCATTTGTGAAACAACCTGTGAGGATGGTCCCCTTAGCTTTTGCTGCACCAGGTAAACCGATGCCAGCTGGCTGTAATGTATTGTAATGTGCTGGTTGCCTGAGAATCAACCCAAATTGTCGTCTAAATTGGGGATGGACAAAATGAATGAAACAGAGAGTCAGTGTGCTCTAAATTGGGGTCAAAAGGTGGGTACATCCCAAAATTGGATGCTCTAAACAACTGTGATTTGAAACAAGCATGATTGCGAATGTTTGGTAGCAGGAGCCCGTGCTCAAGATTTTGATGATGGGAAGCTCATTTGAGCTGAGACATTTAAATTTAGGCTTTGATGCCTACCAACCTCCGAAGATATTGATCCCCTAGGGCAATGACATCATCCAGTAAGTCTTAGAGCATGCCTCAGCCTTTGCGGCTGACGCTCAGAATGTGTGTTGCAGCTGCCATTTCACCCAGCGGTCGCAAAACTGTACATGGTGCGACAGACGAAAAAAACGCCTTCAATAATTCGATTGGTGGCTTCAACTTTAAGATGAAACTCAGTTGAACTCATCTTCCCAAATAGAAGCAGAGAGTCTTGAAACCACCATCTTGATACACTAGATTCGCTTGACTATCAATGAAACACTGGGAAGGCAGTTCCCATCCACTGAGTCGTGTGCAACACAGCATTGTCCCTCATCACTCCCCAAACTTTGAACCCTTGGTAAGGATGAACTGGTCTCAATCCCGTTTTTAACTTGGTTAGTGATAATGATCATGATAACCCCATTGTTAAATGTGGGAGACCCTTCTTTGGTGTTGTTTTTTTTTAATATAACGCAGTTTTCGCAACCATTTCTCTGCGCTTCTTTGTGACATTCATTCCCTGAAACCATTCTCAATGTCCAATGATTCAATTCACATTCCCGTAGCTCACGGCTTAAAGCAAGAGTCAACAAGAATTACCTTTGAAAAAGTATGGGTAGCCCCCTAGCTGACCATCCTTTCAAGTGCTGCTTGCTCTCGCCCTGCCTCATGGCTCGTGTTACCACAGCAGGTCTATCAGCAATTCCTATCAACTACACTGGCGCTCAGGATTGTTCACAGCTCTTATCAGATGGATTTGAAGCCTGACATGGAAGTTTTGACGATCGGATCGGGATAGTTGATAGTTTCAACCCATACAATATGACTTGGAGGTACAAATGGGATTATGAAACAGTATCATGGAAATAACATCCACAATCATTCGGAATGTGTATGTATATATAACCCTGACAACTATGGTTCTACCCCAGATAACTGGAATTGTCACCAAGCATTGGGACGAACAATAGTCGAAATCACCAAACGACAGCCACATGCAACACGTACATCGAGTTTGTAGAAAGCACAGCGAGTTCTTGATTCTATTCTACACTACAAGGTGGTGCCCCCCCAGTTATAAATTGTTTATAAACCCATTAACTATATCACCTATAAACCGTAGTTATTGGAGTTATAAACCAACTGCAAGAAAGGGCATCTGAATTCACAAGCCAAACTCCAGTGGCGTGGCTTGTGGATTCGGGTTGCATTTTTGATTGGTTGGGCTCCGACAACTGTGATCCAACTGATCATCTGCAGGATTCTTGTTTCTGTTGCAGAATATTACAATACATTATCATACAATGTAGTTAAAATAGCATTTAATATCATATAAGATCGTATTATAATACACTATAATGTCTATAATATGATGATTTGATATGGTGACATAATAATATCATATATCATCACAAAATCATACTAGAATATACGAAACACACATTTACTACAATATATGACACTTTAAACTAAGACACAACAATATCAAAATATATAATATAGCAATATCATATCATATTATATCATATTACATTGCATATATATATATATAATTGATTATAATTGTATATATTCATGTTGGCTTCACTACTGTTTGAACCGACCAACAAATCCTTACCAAGATGCTCCTGGAGCTGGTTTGGATACCATGGGGATATCATTGGGATGTAGTTGGGATGATGATTCAGGATAATTGAGAGTATAATATACCCTCCGGTGTTATCAAACACTACATGGCTAGCTGGGAAATCCCTTATAACTGGAGGTCTTAATGGGACATTCATCTTTAAAATATGCTGGATAATGGAAAACCGACCATAAATGTGGCTAACATCTGAAATATATGGAACAGTGGATACCCCACCTATTGCAATTCGAATAGGCAACATGCTGATGATGACTGATGAGTTGATGTTTGGAGAACTTTGCTTTCGCAAAATGACAATGAATGGATTGACATGTAACACGCCCATTAGGATACATTAGGATCATTAGGATTCTCCAACCAAAGTTAGGATTGATGGTTTGCAAATCACTTACGAGTACAAAGCATGATGCAGCTCTAAACTCTCCAAACCATTGATGGATGAACCGCACAATAAGACCGGCCAGGACAATCCATCAAATCCGGATGCTAAGATGCTAAGATGATCCAGTTCTGTATAGACTGTAGTGCCACATAGTGCCACCTTGGAACTAAACTTAAACTACATATGATATGTAACATATCAATACATATCATATATCATATATCATTTATCATATATCATATATTATATATCATTTATCATATATCATTTATCATATATCATTTATTAAATCATAAAGCCTTAAATCAATCCCCTTCTGGCCGAATGTAAACCACGCCAGGATGGCGCCACCGGATGCTCCCTGGGAGTCGCTACCTCCAGCGTTGGCTCCGCGGCCGAAAGGGACCACCTTCGGTCGTTTTGATAAAACGAAACAACATATCCCCAACATATCATATACATAAATACATACTTGTATATATATATATTATAATATACACACACACACACATATATATACTATGATATACATATAGATATACTATAATATACATATATAATATATATATACTATAATATACATATATTTATATATATTTATTGACTGTTGATCATTAAACACCTCCCAAATTCACAGGCCCTCCACGCCTGCAGGTCCCGTTCCGAATGTCGGCGCCAACGAGTCGGCTGCAGATGCTGGCTGCGACGCCACTGGAGGGCCTGGCTGTCGTGTAGATTTTCCCTTTACCCTCTGGTTATTTAACATAGCCATGGTATAGATGCCCCATAGAAATAGATGGTTTACCTAGCTATAAAATGGGTGGATCTTTCCATGGCGAACTGTTAGTCATAACCAGATGGTAACCATTCCATTGAGTGAACTATAGTTAGGCAACCTTAGGATATAATGAACTATAATTATCAACCATAACTAACAACCATAACTACTATAGTACAACAACCATAATTCTGTTATGGAACTACAATTATGGTTTGATTGCATCGTTAGTTTACCTTAGGATAATTATGTAAAAGGTGGATTCTGGTGATCATAAACTCCTACGGCACTACCATCGGCATAACTAAGGGCATCACGCAAAGGAGGATCCTCCTCCTTGCTATCATCCTCCTATGGATGGTTGATGGTGAATAAGTCCGGTGATCCAAAGTCACCATTCATGGGATTATCATGTAATGTGTATATATAATATAAGTATATATGTGTATAGTGATATTGAATTATGTGAAAGTGTATGCATATAAATATATACATATTTATATGTATATGTATACATGTGTATGTATAGTATAGGTATCTGTATATGTGACAAATCTCCGGTTGGGATTGGTTTATCCATGGCCTTCCGACATGATTTAATGCACAATTGTTGGTGAAATTCCCATGTTTGTTGGTTGCATTATGATGGTTCTCGGTTGAATCATGTGAAATCATGTGAAATCATGTGAAATCATGTGAAATCTATGTTGGATTCCCATACCAACCACACACCCTTGGCGTCTGAATCCCGAAAGCACTTGCCTTTGTCCTTGCCCTTTCCTTTTCCTTTTCCTTTGCCTGTTGGCGCAGCGGAAAAACTGGCCATGGCTCCAATCTATTCCGATCTTTTCTACACAGGACAACTCCAAAGGTTTGTTGTATAACAGGGTCGTACCTCATTTGTCGGATCTAGCAGTCATCACCATCAATCCGTCACTTGAAGGGTCCCAGTGCTTTGCATATAGTGAATCTGGGTGATCTTTATTGGTGTTCCTATGAACAGGGATGTAATTATCTTAAACAAACTAGGCAGGTTAAGAATAATCGTCTATTTCATAACCGATCAACATTTGATTTTTTTGTGGCTGAATTGTAGCATCAAACAACGCTGAGGGGCGTTGAAGGATGATGAGATAGATTTGGAACAGAACATATCTGTATAAATACATATACCCTCCAGCAATCAATCATGGCTAGCTGGGAAATCCCTGCAAATTGAGTTTTCAATGGGAAAATCATAGAATCAACAAGTGGGTCTTCCATTCCATTGCTGACTTCCCCGAATCCCCCGAACTACAATGTGGATACGCCATCGCAGATCAAAGAGCCTACTGTGGAGCCACAATCGGAAAGGAGGACCTGTAGGATATATGCGGTGTGTTCATAAACTTCTGACTTTCAGTTTCCAAGAATGAAAAAAGGTTGTTCAAACTTCCAACTGATTCATAATTAAATGTTCTGCTTTAAATTTCCCCCTTGCAAATAGGGGGGGGTGCTGGACCCCTCGATTCTATAGAGACCCCCAAGGTCAGGTACCTAAAAAATCATTACCTCCAGAGTAGGATCTTTCATTCTACAAAATCAAGAACCTTCCACAGTAGAAAATTCGGACAAGGCAGATTCATACGTGCTACAAAATCAAGAACCTCACATTTGAAGGCATCAAAGATCATCACTTTTTGAGCTCAAACGTCCAGGTTAGTTCTGACTACAGCATGAACGAAACAGCAGCAACAGCAGCAACAGCAGCAACAACAAACCAAGCGTTCAATCAATCAACCAAACAAGCAATCACAACAACTATATAATTAACACAATCAATGAATCAACCAAAGAACCATTCAAATCAATTAAATAAATTAATCAATCAACCGAACAAGCAATGAAATCAATCAAACAAACAAAGCATGAAATCAATCAATCAATCAACCAAACAAACAATTAAACCAATCAATAATTCAAACAATCAATCAACCAAACGAGCAATCAGTCAACCAAACAAACAATCAATCAACCAAACAAGCAATCAACTCAATGTATATGTATATACTGTATATATAGTTATTTATTTACTTATATATATATATACACATCTGGTTGGTGCTTTCAACCCCTCTGAAAAATATGAAAGTCAGTTTGGATTATTATTCCCAATATATGGAACAAAAAAAAAAGGTTCCAAACCACCAACCAAACATGTATACATGGCCTATAGCACTGAGGAGTTTGGGATCTTAGGCAGCCAATGCTGACCCTACAAATAAAGTGGTTTGGACGAACCCCATCTCGCTGTCTGACTCCATGTATATATATATATATATCAACCACATTTTTTTTCAACAAAAACTAGTTAATTGTATCTATAAACACCTATAAACCAACTTAGCTGCCATAGATCACCACGCCGATCTCCCGCCTTCAAATCCTTCAGTGGCACCCCGCCATGAATCTCTCGCCACCATGGCAGCCAGGCCACTGGCACTAGCGGGTCCCTCGTGACCGGCCACGGTGGAACGACGGATGCTGGCGGATTGGATGCTGGACACGTAGAGCGACTTGGAGGTTTTCGCCTGGAGATTTGAGAAAAATCCATCCAAATCCAAATCCCGCCATTCCAAGGTCGATTCAAGCATTGCTATGATGAGTAATGAGCCAATAGCAATTTTGTAATGGGGACAACTGAGATGTATATATATATATATGTATGTTGTGTATATACACATCTGTGGATGGGTCAAAGTGGTTACTAGTATCTCCAGGAGCTGAAACATGGTGCAGAGGGATGGCAAGGTCAGGATTTAGTGACCAGTGAATCAACAGAAGTATGGTAAAGGAGTAAAACATTGAAACCAAGCATGGTGACATTCATTTCATCCCAGGGATTCCAAACGAGTAGATGCCTAGAAAAGTGAAGACTGTTTTCACCATCAGTGGGCGTTCAATCTTTTTATGTCTCACTCCTATTTCTATTGTCACAGGGAATTGTGACTTTCTACTGATGCTTTTTTGGGTGCAAAAACCAACCGAAAGCAGCGGCCCTTAAGCTAAACATGGGGCTTGGAACTTGGAGCAGGCTACGTCTCTGAAGTGATCTTGGTTGACTCAAGCCCAGAGTCATCTCATTGATCAAATCATTTGTATACATATGTATATAATGTATAATATATACATAATTATATCATTATATAAACAATTATATAGTTATATATACATATGTATAATATATATATATTATGTGTATATATATATATATACGTATATATAATATTATGTTGACTCCCATGGGTCTTGATTGTACTTCCTCGACTTGGTCCATATCCCTTCGCCTACTTAGCTTTGTGTTGCTGCTCATAACCTGTTTGTTCCTTATAATTATTCGTAAATCAAATATGAAAATCCAGATGTTGCCGCTTAAAGCATCATTTTGTGCCCAAATGATCTCAAATCCACTTCTTGCTGCAGTGCTTCTTTTGTGGATTTCTCTTCCCCAGGTCCACTTCTGACTGCAGTTCCCTGCCTCCCCACCAAGGGAACAACTCGCAATGGTGTTGGTGGTGCGCTGCATCTGGTGGTTCGGCGCAGGACTGGGGTTGATGCGTACAACATGCTACAACCATGGTCATAACATGTCATAACCCCCATAAGCACTCCTATAATGGTTGGTGGATGTCACTCCTATAATTCGACGGCAACAAACAAACCCAAAAAAGGATCCACAGTAATCTGATGAGCAAAATTCAGCAAAACATGGCAGAACTAGCAGTAGCAGTAGTAGGAGTGGGAGGAGAAACAGTAGCAGTAGCAGAACTAGCAGTAGCAGTAGTAGGAGTGGGAGGAGAAACAGTAGCAGTAGCACTAGTAGTAGCAGTAGCAGCAGCAGTGTAAGTAGCAGTAGCAGTATAAGTATTGTTTTATAGCAAAATGACATATATAATAATATGATATAATATGTATATATATATAATATCATATTTACTAGACCCATCAAAGCTCCCTCTGGAGAACGCGCACCAGATGCATGGTGGTGGCGTCACGAACTTCATGAGATCCCAGGGTCCAAGTGCCAAAGTTCCTGCGGCGTGTTTTTTTCTTCAGGGGAAATCCGGCAGAGTCCGGTAGAAGTTACATTTAAAAGTGGAAAATATTGGAAAATCATCATCAAATTAGAATACTCAAGATTTGAACACAACAATTGATTGTGTCACTTATTATAGCGTTTAATTTTTAACAGTTTGAGTTTGTTTAAAGGGTTGTTTAAACAACAGAGCTGCAGGTGTACGTTAAGCCTCAAAACCTGGCTGCCCCAAGTTAGATTACTGGAGAGCAGGAAAAACGATTTTCAACACCGACTATGTCCATTCTTTTCCATTTGTGTATTGAGTGGTTCTAACAAACTCAAAGCAGTGTTACCTCATGGTATACTCAAACTTGATTCTGGGACAGGAGCCAAGGGATTAATTCTGAAATTAGCAATCATTAACACATGTGGACCACATTTTGCAGAGGAAACCATTTGAAACCACCATGGATTTCCATGGACCATCGAAACTAAAATGACTTGGTCTTCACAGATCCGGCTCAGAGAGTATGATGATATGATGAGTCCAGCTCCCTACTTAACATTTTCTGATTGGAGTCTAGAGATCGCGGGGGGACAGTTCATCCTGGCATCAACCATTAGGAATCCCCCAACCACCATGCCTCATCCTTGATTCTGCATCTTCAAGCTCCAACTGTAGGGCCTGCCAGTTCTGAACAGAAAACTCTTGCTAAATGTTTTTGAGCATGGCTTCAATGGTGCATATCCCATCCTTTTATGTTGGAAACATGACCCTCGAAAGAGAGAGTATTCCCACACTCTTCCCCTCAAAATTGGTTACGTCCGCGAGTAAATTGACATAGATATAGAAAAACACATATTGATAGATCATTCTCCAAGAGTTTCCCATTGATCCTCCATATATCTTTGCATGTTTACCCCAGTTTAAATGAGTCAAATCCCAAAGTTTTTCCATTCTTTCCCATTAAAAGTATCAAATCCCCAGTTTCTTCCACTTTTTACATGGTCGAATAGCCCGGCATGGCTTTTTCTATGGTTTTTTCCCGACTTTTCGTGGTCAAATCCTGTGTTGTTTCCATGAAAACCATGGAGAGCCCTTCATCCCTCGATCCCGGCCTGTGTGGTCCTGCTGGGTCGGGACTCTCTCAAGGTTTGACGCTTGCTGTTGAGGAGCTGACGCGCCTCCTTTCATGGGGATTTCATGATTTAATGGTGACTTCAAGGGGATTCAATTGAGGTTTTCCAGGGATATAACCTATATCACCAACACTCTTTGGAGATATCTTTCGGGAAAAGGTAGGAGTCGAAAAATAATTTGGTGATTTCATGGGATATACTGGGATATCTGGTGATTAATTGGGATAATGGGGATAGTCCTGGGGATAATCAACTTGATCCGCGCCATGGTCAAAAGATGTATACTGTTTATGGTCATCCATCTCACAATGGGAATCCTTACAATGGGTATATTATGGCATATTAATCCCCCTTGATGACTGATGACCATCCTCCAATATGAGTATATAATCCAACTCTTGACGCGCTTCAGACAATCCGCGCTCACAAACTACTTCTTTGACCATGGCACAAATATGGATAATTAAAGCTAATCATCTATAATTGTCTGTGATTATTGGAGAAGTATAAATGGGTAACGATCATTATCTTTAATTATCTATGTGTACATATGTGTACCTAAACACCTATGACCAATAATATTGATAAGTAAATATAACCATGAGAGATATTGAACATGAGTAGAAACAACAAAAACCATCTATCAAGCACAGTAAGTAACATTCTGTGACCTTCCATGGGATATCTTAGGCAATTCTTAGGCAATGAAACATGTCCATTCAACACATTTGTAGCAATAGATTGATGTATTAAACTACTGTAAACTACCCATCCAGGCGCATCCAGGGTTTCCGGTTTTGCACTGTCATGGTCAGTTTCTCAACCATTCAAACAAAACATCAACCCAAACCATGGCTTCCCGAGATTTTTCAGGGTGACATCTGGTGGATTTCCCATCGACGTGTCGCGCCACTTCCCACCAAAAGTCGCAGCCTCAAAGTCACCTTGATCCGACCGCCGAGATGCTTCCTCCATAACAGAGGTCACCTCATGAACTGGAGATGCAAATGGAAGTAGTAAATTGGGACGATTAACATCTTATAACCCAGTTATTAGCATTTTATAACCTAGGGGACTAGCCGTAACTCGCTGGATACTTCGGTTATTTTTGCCTCGCAAGTGGGATCCTCGGCCCCAAGGCCCACCAAAGCAACAAACAACAACTTCTGGGGACATAGCGAACCAGTGGCTGGAACGTTTTTTCAGGGATTCAATGGGATATAACCAGACAACATATGACTGTATATATATAATACACACACACATATACCTGTATATATATATATGTATGTATAAATTGGATATGTATAAATAAATATATATATATATATATATATTCGTTGGAAACATAATTAGGATGGGAATTCAACTTGATAATTTAACCCCGCTCCTAGTATTGGAAATGACCCATATCATTTAGTTGCATGATCTACCTATTAAACATGGTGATTTTCAACGGCTACGTTAAATTACCAGAGGGTATCGTCAACACAAACATAAGTTCGCCAGAATTGATCAGCAAATACAGTAATTGAATTTTACCAACAGAAGTTGAATTCCACCACCACCGCAAATAGAATTATTCTTCTACAAGGATGAATTAAGAGAAATCCTCTATAAATGGCAGTTTTGATGGAAACACATTTGTAAATGGGTGATTTTCCAGCCACCCATCTTTGATAGAGGGATCTAGAGGGTAACTGAACTGGAACTGCACCCCCAAGGACACACCCATGGATCGTGTTCGAAAAGGTCCCATGCCTCCCATCGTTGCCGCTGCTCGAAGACCTCCTCATCTGGCTCTTGCTCAGGCCTTCAAAATTGCTGAGAAAAGCTGAGGAATCTGAATCTGAGATACCCTGCAAGGAATATGTATATTCTAACCCCCCGAAGATTGAAAAATAAATCAATATGTATATCCCCGTGAAGAAAGGGAACATGATTTTTGCTCTTTGAGTTCTGTATCTCTGTGGCATAACCTGTTGATAAGACCCCGCTTTTGCTAATCTATGGCCACTTTCATGGGGAATATGATAATTGCACTTCTCAGCAGAACAAGATAGAAAAAAAGAACGGCTTCTCCACAAATTTGGGTTTGTCTGAAATTGGGTAATTACTACAAAATTTGATAAAATGGCCATGGTAAAATCAGCTATTGGACGAACAACACCAATCCAACATGTACGAAACAATTTTTCTGCACCAAGCATCTGTGGTTCGTCAACGCGTTGTACACTCATGGCAACCACTGGCGTTTGCACACGTACCTCGTTGAGACAAGAATGGCTATGGGACAGGTTACATGGCTATGGCTTTAAACATCTTTGAACCAACCGGGGATATGTGAAGTGACCATCCAAATAGGACGGTAGACACATATACCATGAGGATGGAAGCCGAAATCGAAACTTATCCTCTGATGGGATCCCGGTACACCGGAAGCCCATGAAGAAAAGACGCTCCTGGAGTATGCAACAAACATCTTGGAGTTGCACTTACCAAGTTCATGGGACCATGAAGAAAAAACTCAGATCTAATTGATCTAATGAGTTTTCTGCTTTTGATCTTGGCCCCAAACTGTCAAATGCCACAACGTCAGGTGGAAAGGTGTCTACTTGCACTGCCAAAGACTGTGCTACAACATGCTATAACAAGCACGTTGGGCCAACCCACTGTCCAGTGCACCATGTGTATAACATATTTTGGGGATCCGGAGATCCCCAAAATATGGATCCCCAAAATATGGATGGTTTTTGTTATGGAAAATGATACTAACATGGATGATGACTGGGGGTACCCCCATTCTAGGAAACCCCCAGTGATTGTCAGTGGAAATGGGTGGAACTTCCATGGTTGAACACTGGAAGATGGACACAATATATATAGACGACGTCACCCCTGCTACCATGTTGAGCATCACCAAAATAAACCAAAGCATATCCAAAAATATTGTGTGTCAGGATCTTTAAATATTTCTAATATGCATGTTTGATGATGTTTGTTGACTGCTGTGTCTCAAACCAAATTGTGGGCACCTGTGATTGTCAGAACTGTCAACATCACCCAAATATGGCGTTATCGCCTGGATACTTCAAGGATTCAAGGAAGAGATCTCCAACTTTTTGGCAATCACTATCCTGGATTAGCAACGGGTCATGCTTCGCTTCCTGAGCTTCGCATCTGGCATCCACTTTGGATAGAACCACTTCCCCCACGAACAAACGCTCCAGCCGCCAGTAGTGCTCTCTTCTGCGGTCAAACTGCTGCTCCAGCTTGTATGCTGTCATGGACGTCGGCCCCGTCAGCTTCCAAGCAGCTTCAGAATCTTGGACAACACTCCAAAATCTTAAAGTATCTTAAAGTATATGCTGTGAAATCATGTACAATCCCAAGACTTCCCCATGTGAGCGACGACTTTCATTTGATACATGTGAGAAGGCCGGAAGATTAGAGGCATCCCAAATAGATACATCTTTTACACACTTTGTAGTGATCCGGGAAAAATGCTTCTGATTCTGACCTCGTTTCCAACGCTACCACACTATCACCGTTTCAGATAGTGTGTCAAGAATCTCTACCTCGTTCTTGGAGTCACATCGTTCAAAACCTAACGATGAATCCTGAGCAAAACCCGCTTACCATGTCGCTTCTCATATACATCCCCATTACATCATCCATTATGGTTGACTATATGGGATATAACCATAACAAACATTATTTAATAGTATACAGTAAACTAAATCAATCTCATTTACCCGGCCGCTACCCTGAAGAGCAAACACTGAGTGAAAGCGTTTGAGAAATCCTTGGTTTCCCTCTGGATGGTTTGCTGGAAAATTCACCATATCCCTACATCATTTGCCCGTTGAAATGCCTATTTAGCTCGGGGATTTCCCAGCTGGCCACGAGCGGAGCATAGATTGCCATTATATCTCAATAAATCCCAATTACTATCCCAATGAAATCCCAAGACATCCCAATGAAATCACGATCATTATCCCAATGAAAAGCTCAATTATCTCAATGAAAATCCCCATGAAATCCCACGAATTTGTAGCCACTTGTCATTCAGCTCCCCATCGTTTCACCCTGGCGCCTCAGCAGCTTCCCGAACGGCCACATATTGTGCCGAAGCTTCCAGTAAGACCTTTAGGATGCAGCCAGGAAGGCCCCTTATGACCATCAAAACTAGGGAGTTGAGTAGAAATTTACGCATCAAACATATGGATTTTAGGGAATTCTAAGCATCAAACATTGAGATTTTAGGCAACTTTAAGCATCAACAATCCTGTGATCAGTTCCTGTGTCTGGATGTTGCGAAAGGTGAAATCCAAGAAGGTGACTACCGACCGATCCGGCACAAAGTGAATGAGCACCGGGGTGAAAACAAGTCAGCACCACAACGGGACCTTTTGCAAACATTCACCGTGCCAAGCCGTGTCCACATCCCATTTTCCAACACACTTTTCATGGCCCAAGTGGTATAGGTGAGGATTGGCCAGCGGATCAGTGGCCCAGTGGGCATGGCACAATCAGATCTGAGCCACGAGGAGTCCAATGTATGAGTAACCCCTGCCATCGAAAAAGATAACATCCGCCATATGGTGGTTTCCTGAAATGTGGTTACCCTAGAACCATGGGTTTCAATATCAAAATAGTCTAATTTTGGATGATTTGGGGTACCACCATTTTAGGAAACCCCCACATGGGCCCCCAATTCCCCCATCAATTCAACTACGCCAGGGAACCTGCCGGCCTGCCGGCGTGTCTGACTGGAAGGTGTTGTTCGTCTTCTGTTCTTGCTTTGTACTTGTTCCTTTGTTCTCTTACTACCCTCATCTAAATTGGTCGAGGCAAGACCCTCATTTCTTGCTCGTTAAAAGCATCAAGTTCCCAAACTTTTTGCACACACTTGAGCCATTCAAAATACCCGTATCCCATCTCATTTAAATACAGGTTGGTTAGTACATAATACTTTTTATAATACATAGTCCACACTAAACCAGGTACAGTAGCACAGGCCCCTATATAAACTACTCAACCATCAATCAATCACATTGTCTCCATAACACCATTGTTTTTGATGGTTAAAATACCATCTTTGATGGTTATAAAATCCAATCAAATGGTGTCCCCATGATTCCTTTGGTTTGATGATATACCATGATATACCTTCCAGCTTAAACGACCATAACTATGGCAAAATCACCATTTATGGACGATTTGCCAAAATGGTGAATTTCCACAGCTATGGCTATGTTAACAGATGGTAAAATCCATGAAACTCCGATGTTTCATGGTCGACCCCGATGGTTTTCACCGAGCCACTGTCTCCTCCGCAACGGAGTCGGCAGGGACTTCCAATTCCACCAGAATGTCCCGTCGCTCCTTTCAGATTTATGTGGAACAAAGATATTCAAGACCAACCAGGATAGAATGAGAGAGAATGGATGATATGCTTAGCAGTTGACGAAACTGAGCTGGCAGTGAACTATCAGCAACTGCACGGTTTTTGAACATCAAAAACATCAGTGGCATTAACAAACCATTATGGGTATGTATATGATAGGGAAACAACGAACGTTATTGCCCATGAATGGGGAAACTGATGGAAACTGATTATAAAAATTATAAACCATTGGCCTTTCTTGGTTGTCCAACATTTGGATTTGCTTGAGGGCCCAAAGAAAATCAAACATATTCCCAACATAGTTTCTGTCCACATGGTGGATTTCAAAAACGGTAAATGAACCATTTTCCTCAGAAAATCCCAAAAAATGGAATATCCCACATCCGCTGATGAAGCACACTGCCACTTTCCGACAAACTCCTGGGACTTTGTCACTCCAGGGACGATCACAAATTTTGTGCTGATTTCACCATGCTCCCACGATGCTGAACTCAACCCCAAACCAGAACATCTTATTAGGTCATTGTTGCGGATTTATGTAGGCAGCTCTATCATGCGTGGATCATACCATGCATTCATGTATCTGAACATGTCAGAACGTATCCCTGACCTTGTCGAAGGTTGTTGCGGATGGCTCACACAAATACTACCCCAAAATGGATGGTTTATAAGGGAAAGTCCATCTATAAATGGAAGATTTGCGGGTACCTCTATTTTAGGAAACCCCCATAATATATAAAATACATTCTTATACAATATACTGCAGTCCTTTGAGGTCACTAGAAATCATCTCAAATCTACATTTGATTGCCTCAGCCTGCAGTGGTGATTCCTATAGGCAAAAACATAATGCGTTGAATGAAATGATCCAAGATGATCCAGGTACCTTCTCAGTACGGCTGGCTGACTCTGTAAATCATACCAAATACCCTGTAGTCATTTTAACTACAGACCATCAAATCAAGACAGGCGAAATTGTCCCTTTAAGAGTTGACCAACTTGTAGTTTTTTGTCCCCCCAAAGAGAGTCCTTCAACAAGCTTCGCAAGAAGCAACAAAAACATACAAACACTATCAAAAACTGGAAACCATGCACCCAACACATCACGGGGATCGCTGGGGCCTCTGCGAAAATGTCTGGGATGGTCACAGTGGCAGTCTGGTCGCTGTGACGCAAGACTTCAAACGGTGTGTTCACCTCCTTCGATGAGGGGACCATTGGGATGGCGGATGCACCGTGCAATACACCCTTTTGGCCTCCAAAAAAACGAGGGTTTTTACGCATAAATAAACCAAAATTTGAGTTTACCCATCAACAAACCACAATTTGTTGATGGTTGAAAATATGCTTTCCCCCTGGGTATTAAAACCAATGGCTTGGTTCCCAGGTTTGTGGGGTACAATCTGCCGGGCCTCGGTAAGAGGTTATGTTGGTCCTATAAAAATGGTACCTAGATGCAGATGCACCTAGTCCTTATAAAAACAGGTTCCCACAGCACTTTGTAGTGGCCTCAAGGCAAGCATCTTTGGCATGGGGAAAATTGGCACGGGGACTGGTTTCCAGCATCAATGATTTTGAGACCCAAGGCGACCAAACTGACCAAGCCAATGCGAAATGTTGACCCTACCCCGCCCCTGATGTGAAGAAGGGTCATTGTACTATGTAGGGCAAAACATATTGCGGGATGGAATCCAAAAAAACAAGTAGACTGGGCATGCAGTTTCGACTCAAACCAAAATTGGGAAGTCAAGCAATCAAATCAGGAATCTGAGGAACCTGAACTGGGATTAGGATTTGCCCCACAAACATGTAGGATTTCGCCAAGCAAAAACTGCTGATCCATCTCTGTGCCATTTAAAAACATCCCTGTCACATAAAAAAATACTCTACTTCGTGTGATCCCCACCATGACATTTATACATTTTCTTACTGGCAAATCTTCTGGCATTCTATCTGACATATCTTCTCGCATGCTATCTGGCAAAACTTCTGGCATTCTATCTGGCATTCTATCTGGCATATCTTCTGGCACGTGTTCTGGCATATCTTCTGGCATTCTATCTGGCATATCTTCTGGCATATGTTCTGGCATATCTTCTGGCATTCTATCTGGCATATCTTCTGGCATATTATCTGGCAAATCTTCTGGCATTCTATCTGGCATATCTTGTGGCATTCTATCTGCATATCTTCTGGCATTCTATCTGGCATTCTATCTGGCAAATCTTCTGGCATTCTATCTGGCATATCTTCTGGCATTCTATCTGGCATATCTTCTATCTGGCATATCTTCTGGCATATGTTCTGGCATATCTTCTGGCATTCTATCTGGCATATCTTCTGATATTTTACCTGGCATTATCTTCTGGCATTCTATCTGGCATTCTGGCATCTGGCATATCTGGCATCTATCTTCTGGCTATCTGCATATTCTGATTCTATCTGGCTATCTGGCGTATCTAATCTCTGGCATATCTTCTGGCATTCTATCTGGCATATCTTCTGGCATTCTATCTGGCATATCTCATGGCATATTATCTGGCAAATCTTCTGGCATTCTATCTGGCATATCTTCTGGCATATTATCTGGAAAATCTTCTGGGATTCTATCTGGCATATCTTGTGGCATTCTATCTGGCATATCTTCTGGCATTCTATCTGGCATATCTCATGGCATTTTATCTGGCATATCTTCTGGCATTCTATCTGGCATATCTTCTGGCATTCTATCTGCCCGTTGAAGTCCAGCGGTGCACACTTAGCTGGGCAGGTCCCAGGTTGAGGTCCAGCGGTGCACACTGAGCTGGGCAGGTCGCAGGTTGAGGTCCAGCGGTGCACACTCAGCTCAGAAGGTCCCCGGTTGAGGCCCAGCGGTGCACACTGAGCTGGGCAGGTCCCCGGTTGAGGTCCAGCGGTGCACAGAGAGCTGGGCAGCTCGCAGGTTGAGGTCCAGCGGTGCACACTGAGCTGGGCAGCTCGCAGGTTGAGGTCCCAGTGCACACTGAGCTGGGAAGTTGGCAAAGAGCTTGGCGAAGAGTTGGCAAGGCGGAAGTGGAGGTGGAAGTTAATGCCCCAGATCTGCCCGATGCCGATGCCCCGATGCGTCCTTCAAACGTGCATGGCACCTGAGGGTCACCTGCACCTGCTGCGCCACAATGCTGCTGAGGCCGCCCACCACACCGGCGAAGGCCTCTTTGATGGCCGACGTTTCCTGTTGAAATGCGGTTGTTGGGTGTACACGCATGGATATAAATTTAAATATATATATATATGTATATATATATACAAAAATACACAAATATAGATATATACAGTATTAGTATGTAAATATATATACTGTATATATGTATATATTATATTGAGGTTTCCTAAAATGGGGGTACACCCAAATCATCCATTTAAATAGGGTCTTCGATTATACATCATCCATTTTGGGTACAACCCAGTTATGGAAACTTCTATATGTTTATACAAACAGAACAGGGGACTGTGACAGTGCGCTTTTTGCACTCCTCTTTACATATTCTCTGTTTTGACATATGCATTGACTGGCAAGAAGAAAAAACAAATGACAAGACGGGCAAGGATGCAGATCGGATTTGCAAAATTTGACTAAGAGCCTAGAGAACTTCTAGTAGGTCAAAGGTCAGCAAAAGCAAAAAACACAAAAAAAACAACAAAAACAACAAAAAAACAAAAAAAAACCTATGTCTGAGGCACTCTGGCCCAGTAGGTCTTCTTGGTTTTCTTGTTTTTTTATTTTTATTTTCTTTTTGCTTTTTGTTTGTTTTTGTTTTTTTGGTTTTGCTGACCTTTGACCTACTAGAAGTTCTTTAGGCTCTTAGTCAAATTTTGCAAATCCGATCTGCATCCTTCGTTGTGTCTGTTTCCACATGTCGACATGAAGGAACCCTTCGTCAACAACAAAATTAAATTCTTAAGAGGGACCTCTCTGAACTAAAAAATCAAAATTATTTCGTTTTTTTGGGTTGGCTGGGGTGGAAATCAATTTTTTTAATTTCCTGAACAGTAAGGCCTAATTTCCAATTTTCTGGAGGTGGTGGCTCTGTTTGTGTAGTTTTCTTCTGAGCAAGGAATACCACAGTCTTTTTTTTCAAAGGAATGAACAAATATATTGCATCCTTTTCAAGGAAACTTGCATAAAGGCATGCTGCACTGTGGTCTCTGAAAGAGCAACTGCTTATTGAAGAATATCCTTTCAAAATAATGCTATATTTTCTGCAAGGAACACTATACTTCTTCAAATGGAAATTCCATGCGTTGCGCTTTCTTACAGACACATCACCCTCTTTCAAAAGGATTGTTGTATATATGAAAGGGTTCCCTTTTGTACAACAACTTAAATCACACCATACTCAGCCATACTCTTTCACTAGGACTGCTGTGTGTCTTGAAGGCTACTTTCCCAAAGGGATGCTACATACTTTTGAAAGGAATATTGTGTGTAACTGTATATATATATATAGTTAATAATATCATACAGTGAATTATGTTATTTGACAATTATATTGTATGTTCCAAATGAATAGTATTGTTTTCGAAGTAATATGGCATAACACCGTTGTTTAAATCAATATTTCATGAAGCCATCAAGTACCATCTGAAAGGAATGCCGCTTTTCTGAAAAACACTAATGTATATGCACATTTTATCTTAAGGAAATGATACCCTTCTCTAAAAGGACTACTACCTCTATGGAAGGAATTGCACATGTTCAAAAGGAACGCGAAGCACATCTCAGGGTCTTTCTTTACACTTTCTCAAAGAAATGTTGCCCCCTCTGTTGCATAGAGGCATGCCATAACTTCCTCAAGAAATGCCACATTCTTTCAAAATTTCAACGATGACTTATGAGAAGCATGCTGTTGCCCTTAGAATCTGAGTTGATGCTGTACTAGGGTTCAATAACACAACATTTTTCAAAGCAACAATATGCTGACCCTTGCAAAACATTCCATATCTCTTTATGTAGGAAGCTCTGTCAGGAAGATGCAGTACTGCTTGGGGACAAAATGAAATCTTCTGTCAATCAAAAGTGCTGTTTCCTCTTGTTCATGCTTGCTATAAAAACCTGCAACATAGAAGCAAACACAACCCTATCATTTGAGCATGGCGCAACAGGGCAAAATTGAATTTTCTCTCTGATATTCACTGGCTAAATGACATAGAATCGTTGATAGCGCTATTTAGTTTCTTGCTGTGCATGTGCAATATGTTTTGATTCTTGTGACCCAGCTGGATGAAATTTTTAGGTATGCATATATATATATATATCATATAGATGGGATCTTGGAGCAACATCGCTGGCAGATATATGAGATCTTGATGCAACATCAGTGCAAAAAACGCACTCTCACAGTCCCCCGCTCTCTATACAAACTACAATCTAATACATGTATATTATGTTATATATATATATGCTGATTTATGACGAATTATGATAACATACGTAAAAGCGGATTTATATAGATGAATGATCTAGGAGTATCCAAGATGAAAGGTTCATACATGATAACTCACAGAGTGCACTCAACACAATTCATGCTTCGAACTCACAAACCTGAAAGGTATTTGTCCACACCTCATCCAGACCCGTTGCCGATTACTCATGCGACATGGGCAGTGGCTCTGGGAATGGGGCTGCCACAACTAGTGGTCCCTCAAATTTCTGGAAACTCAAAATGAACACCATTCAACACACTCCATTTTTATTATTTTCTACTGCTTTCTGAATATGGATGCCCATAGGCCCGTAGTTGGTCATCATCCCTAACAAATCAGGTAGGTCAAGAACATTTAAGAACCCCCATGGTTTCATAACCAATCAACATCAATCAACCACTCAACCATGGTCACTGTGAATGGCTCACCAACCCATCCTTCACCAAGTTTCTCTGGTAGCGATTGCCACTGGAACCGCTGAGCCCCAAGGGTAATCAAACGTGGCACTGGAAAATCCTCCTTTTATCGTTGATTTTCCCAGCCATAAACTTCCCTTTTTAGTGGATGTCCAATTGCCACCTTTGATTACCGGACAGTAAATTGCCAATCATCAGACAGCCAAGATTTAGTGAGCTTGATTCAAATTGCATCCAGCACTATGTCCCAGATTTTATGGTATGTTGTCCATATGTTCAACAACCAGCCAGGGTTTACCCAGTAAATCCAAAGGTTTTGAAAATCTCTTTAACGTACTAAAACAGCAATGAGCTGGAGGTAAAACCATCATAAATCTGTGCACAGAAAATATGCGAAAATCACCACGGTTTTCACCTGATTGATTTGTACACCAGTTCGTGATGTTCACTCACCAAATGCTCGCCATGTACTGAAATATCCCTGTTATGTCCCTATTCCATCTCTATATCCCTATTATATCCTATGTTACATTTTTGCTGTATCCCAATTAGATCACTAGATCACCTGCTGGTTAGCTGATGGGGATTCCCAGCGGGTAGATGATGATAGTCCCCCAATGATGGTAAAATCACCATTGAATCAACATTATACCAGTGATATCATAGTGATATCCCGGATATCCCCATAAAATTATAATGGTCATCAACCAACCATCATTTATCAGTCATTTTCCCAGACGTTTATAAAATAGTTAGAATATAATATAATCCACATTTGTATAAGCACCCAGAATATCACCCATTGTTTCTCCATCTTTCATGGTTCATTCTCCATTGTACCATGATATACCCGTCAGTGCTTATGGTTGAATCCCCCATTACTATGAATTGTAATACTCATCCACTAAGCATCATCATCAATCATTGTGCTAAGTCCAGCTAAATTTTGACAGTTACCCTCCCGCAATCAAACGTCGCAATGGAAAAAACACCATTTATAGATGATTCTTCCCATTAAAATGCCAGAGGGTCAATTTCCGTTGTATCCCAATGATAATTCCCTTACTATCCTTATAAAAAAACAATAACTATATATATATATATATGTGGAGGTTTCCTAAAATGGGGGTACCACCAAATCCAAATTTGTTCATAATCAATGGGAAAACATATGACTTGGGGTAGCCATAGTTCAGGAAACCTCCATATATCCAATTGGACCACAGCTCAGTGTTTTTCGCACTGCTCCTCGATGTAGGTGAAGGGTGTTTTCGCCCTCTCGGACAGCTCCCGCAGCAGCACCGAGTCGTGATCTTTCCCTGTGGACAGGCCACATGTCCGTGATGTGTAGATATGGTGATATATGGCTGGTTGGTGGTTTCAACCCCTCTGAAAAATATGAAAGTCAGTTGGGATTATTATTCCCAATATATGGAAAAATGGAAAAAATGTTCCAAACCACCAACCAGATGGAGATATACAGAAGAATCAGAATGAGAATATGGATATTGAGATACTGAATGATATTAATAGAGGGACGCAGTATAATGTATTTTGATGATTTTTGATGAGGAGTGCATGGAAAAATCAACACGATGGCATGTAAAAGATCCACCTTCAAACATCTAAACCATAGAAACAGAGATCTACATTTTCAATTCACCCAGGTTTTCACGTCCTTCATCCTCCTTCCCCGGGAAATGTCCACCGAGAAACCGAAGCCAAAGGGGTAGATGCCACAGCCCATCTTGGAGGCACGTTGCAACAACTGCGGCAAATGCGCGCGACAGCTGTGGTCCTGGCGGTGGTTGGAAGATCTTGAAATCCCTAGACCAAAATTGTGATTCACATTATCTATCTATCTATCTAGCTATCTAGCCATCGATCTATCGATCTATCGATCTATCGATCTATCGATCTAGCGATCTAGCGATCGATCGATCGATCGATCTAATCTATCTATCTATCTATCTATCTATCAATTCTATCTAATCTATCTAATCTATCTAATCGATCTAATCGATCTAATCTATCTATCTAATCTATCTAATCGATCTAATCGATCTAATCTATCTATCTAATCTATCTAATCTATCTGATCTATCTGATCTATCTAATCTATCTAGTCTATCTAATCCATCTAATCTATCTAATCTATCCAGTCTATCCAATCTACCCAACCTATCTAATCTATCTATCTGTCTATCTGTCTATGTGTCTATCTATCTACCTATCTACCTATCAACCTATCTATCTATCTAATCTAATCTAATCTAATCTAATCTATCTATCTATCTATCTATCTATCTAATCCATCTAATCTAACTAATCTAATCTAATCTTACCAAATCTTATCAAATCTTATCAAATCTCATCGAATCTTATCAAATCTTATCAAATCTTATCTATTCTTATCTAATCTGATCTATTCTTATCAAATCTGATCAAATCTTATCTTATCTTATCTATCTTTCTATCTGTCTATCTATCTATCTATCCATCCATCTATCCATCTCTCTATCTAATCTATCTAATCTTTCTAATCTTTCTAATCTATCTATCTAATCTATCTGATCTAATCTATCTAATCTATCCAATCTATCCAATCTACCCAGTCTATCCAATCTATCCAATCCATCCAATCCATCCAATCTATCCAATCTATCCAATCTATCCAATCTAACCAATCTATCCAATCTATCCAATCTATCCGATCTATCCCACCTACCCAATCTATCCAATCTATCCAATCTATCCAATCTATCTAATCTATCTAATCTATCTAATCTATCTAATCTATCTAATCGATCTAATCGATCTAATCTATCTATCTAATCTATTCAATCTATCTAATCGATCTAATCTATCTATCTAATCTATCTAATCTATCTGATCTATCTGATCTATCTAATCTATCTAATCTATCTAATCTATCTAATCTATCTAATCTATCTAATCTATCTAATCTATCTAATCTATCTAATCTATCTTATCTATATATCTATCTATCTATCTACCTATCTATCCATCCATCCACCCATCCACCCATCCATCCATCCATCCATCCATCCATCTATCTATCTATCATCATCCTAAGAATCTATCTATCTATCTATCTATCATCCTAAGAATCTATCTATCTATCTATCTATCTATGTATCTATCTATCTACCTATCTATCATCCTAAGAATCTATCTATCTATCTATCTATCTATTCTAATTAATCTATGTAATTAATCTATCTAATTAATTAATCTATCTATCTATCTACCTATTCTAATTAATCTATGTAATTAATCTATCTAATTAATCTATCTAATTAATCTATCTAATTAATTAGTTAATTAATCTATCTATCTATCTATCTATCTATGTATCTATCTATCCATCCACTTCTGATCCGATTTCGAAATTGTCATTGTGAGTTGACACATCCACATCGATTTGACATGTTCACCACAGAAATCAGCTGCTGCGCAAGGGCTGATAGCATAGCACCCCCCAGTCATAGGTACCAAAAAGTTGGACACCTGGAAATATGGAGGAAACATCAGCAAACTAACATATGTAACATCCTGGAAACACAACTTTCGGCATCTGGGGATGGGTCAAATCCCTATGGGGTTACCATATTTGGGGAATTAACCATCCCTTAACCAGCTTTTTTGCGGTACCTACAGTAGCAGTATTTTGACCCATAATCATATAGAACCTGATATAACCCGATGGCGTCGGCATAACCCTATATTTCATGGAAAACAAATCAATGGTTTCCTGTAGATTTTCCCTTGAACCAATCCATTGAGCATCTAACTTTGGGTTAAAAAGCAACAAATCGTTCTCCTGTCCGTCCGTCAGCAGCAAAATGGCACAGACTTTGTTCCTCTGCCGCCTGGTGAAGCCACCAGGAGTCACGTTTTGGGTAAGGGCATCATCAGCGATACAAGTTCAACAAATCATGATACTTAAATAACTGATAAAACAGTTCACATTATATAAACCATAGCATGTAAGCTGAACAAATAATGATACCTAAGTGGCCGATAAAGCAGTTCACCTGTGTGTATATGAAAAATATATTGATAAGCCTTGATAATGTATCAAAACGAAAAACAAACATTTGGATAAGTTGATCAATAGTGACATGATGATAAATACAGTATGTCTTTATTATCATATAATCACTGGGGAAAGAATCATGAACAATAAATGAAGAGAACCATGGAAACGTCCCCAGTGAAAATGGGTTGATAGAAGCTGATCAATCGCCGAATGTAGTAACTGAAGCAATCATATGCTGGTGACGTGGAGAGAGAACCAACAGTGGGATATAACATGATATAACCCATAATAACACATGATATATATATATATAAAACAACTATAACCCATAACATTTTTGGGCGTTCGGTGAACAATCGCATGGAGGTAACCAACATGGAACATATGGCGTGCCCCCAATGGCTGATCGTTTCCAACGTAAATCTGGGACCCGACTGCTACTGTGGATCATCAATCCTTCATTTAATGGTCATAGCTGCCACCACCATCATCCAGGCGATCACCAAAGATCTTTTGGATGGCTTTCTCAATCTCCATGTAATCGATGGAACCATTGGTCACCACCTTCAGTCTTTGTCGTTGGTCTAGAGTGAAGGCACCTTGACGCAAAATCAGGTGACCCAAGAGATGCCGTCCAGCTCTGCCATCAAGTAGGTCCAAGCCCTGCTTCTTGAGCTCGGCAAAGGCTGCTTTGTTTGCCGTGAGAAAAGCCGTCATGGTCTGACCTCTCTCGACGACCTCTGAAGATTCTGAAGATTGCCTCGTCAAAGGCTTGCTCCAGTCGCTGATCTTTCAGATACTCATGGGCGTCCTCGATGATCTGCAGAATCACCTTGTGGCCATCTTCCGCACAGATGTCGCTGACTGAAAGGTGAGCCAGCAATGCACTCAACTTGGAACACAACGGAATGCTATCTATGATGCCCTTTCCATTAGATTGTGAAGCAGTCTGGCCTCGGCTTCCACCAACCAAAGCAAAAGGTTTCTGTGGTACTCCTTGAAGTGTTTCTCAGGTCGGTCTCCGCCCCATGCTGGTGCGGGATACAATCTATAGTCCACATACTTCCTACCACCTGCAGAGTCACTAGATGCCGCAGGTGGAGTCTCAACCAACTGCCGCTGATTCACCGGATCGTGCCATCCAAAGGATCTGGATCCATCTCATCCAATGTCGGCAAAGTGCCAACTTGTGGTCCACCAGGTCGGGGTGCCGTAGAGCTCGGAGAATTGGATGCCGTTGGCATATTCATGGTTGTAGCTCCAACACCTCGCCATGTCCTTGGTGGCTGCTGTGAACGCTGCTGCAGGATTCAAAAGCTTCCCAGAGTGTGCTGGTATACCCACCCCCTGGGGGGGTACCCCAAAACATTTCTTGAAATTATTTCAGTTCCACCCCCCTCTTTCAGTTTTGGAAGGCTTTCAATCTCAGCTACTTTTCAAATAGCCAAGACGACGGAGAGGACCTGTGAGCTCTTCTTGTTGAGCACCAAAACTCTTCGAAGCTGCACCTTTCAAAATGAACAAAGACAAAAATCATTCGGATAGGGTTTTTCTGAATTTCATTACTGAAAGAAATCTTCTACTTGGAGAAAGTTCCTTCAGCCTTCTTCCGCCAGCTTTCGCACAAAAGGTTTTGCAGGTGAGATTTGATGAGACGTATTTCATCTTTCCTGTCCCCTTATCGTTTGTGACCGTTTGTGGAAACATGCGGGAACCTTCAATTGAACAGTCTTGACATCTCTTGACAGAATCTCCATGAATCTCTTGAATCAGATACGGTCAATGTCGTTTCATGTCTCGAAGTTGTAACTCGCCCGGAAGCCTCATGCGAGCGAAGGAAGCACCGACAAAATCTTGATCTCCCACGCGTGGATGCTGGTCGTCTTGTCGGCCAGAGGAACGAGCACCATGAGCAGCCAAGGCGACCCCACCAAGTCCTGTGCCACGTTCAAGCACATCTTGGGCAACTCAGGACTGCCGATCGTCATCTGGTTCAAGTCCAACACCAAGACCTGTGCATGTGCTCTAGCATGTTGTCGGGTCTGTGTATCAGCGCAATCACGCGCAAGCTTGCGCGTTGGGAAAAACATGACCTGGTCTGATCTTGCCCTGGAGGCGACAGGTACTACTGGAAACTATCTCTGTCCTATCCCACATTGCTCATTCCACAAGAACGCAAAAACGTGCATAAATATCCCAACATCGTCCAATACTGGTCAAACATATAGACGTAGGCTCAGGGTAGTGCATGATGTTTGGGGATGATGTTTCCATTTTGGTCCATGTTTCCGTCTCATAAAAAACTCTAACTGCGGCAGAAGTGTGCAAGGCTTGCTTGCAAGGCACACCGTGCACTTCATCTACACATCTGCGGAGGATGTCCCGCGGCAAAGCCCGAAAGTTCTTGCCCGTTTCCACGATGCTGAAGAGGTCCTCGATCCGACTCTTCTGGGCTTCCTCTCGGCAGGAGAAGGCTTCTTGGCAGAGATCACGAGCAGCTTGGACGGCCTCCGACCAAGCCTCGTTTCGTGCAAGGTGACTTTCCTTGCACATGGTCCTGCAGATGCGGAACGCTCTAATGAGGTTCGCCATGGCTCATAGGAGCAAGATAAAAGATAAAAATCGAGACCATCAGGCCATCAATGGCCATCACGATACAATACGATACATCACGATACGTAAAGTATCGTAAAAAAATAGTATCTCAAAATATCCTGAAATATCTTAAAATGTATCAAGGTAGGATTTCCATGGATTTCCGCAGTCTAGTCTACGCATGTCTACGCTAGTCTCAACATGCCTGAACGATCCTGAACGCAATGCCATGCAATGCACACACAAAGAATAAACACGAAGAAACATGAAGAAACGCTTGAAATTGGTCCTCCACACTCCACACTTCCATCATCTGTTCCGAGGCGAAAGAACCCATCTGAAGAGCTTCAGCCTCAGTCTTGTCTGCCTTGTCATTGCTCTTCTGGGCTTCATCCCATGCCCGCTGTGCTGCTGCCTTTTTCTCCTCCAGCTGCTTCTGGCAAGCCTCCTGCGCCAATCTGGCGGCCTCCTCCTGCCGGCACCTTTGAATGTGCCGGACCGGCGGCCAGGAAGCGGGCGCACTGGAATGCGTCATGGCTGCATCCGCGGCACCATCAGCAAAGGACTTCATCAGCTGGTCCCTTTCGGTCTGCGACCAAGAGAACTTCGCATGGAGAGCTGCAGAAAATTGATTAAAATTGGACAGCCTGGTCCCTGAACTTCAACCTCTTGCTGGAGTCGAAATGTCGGCACAGTCCAGTGCATTGACTTCGAACCACGCTCGCTGGTGCATCCTGGAGCTTGGTGACTTGGAACTTCAGCTGAAGATGTTTCTCCATCTGGCGCAGGCACAGGCCCCCACCAGGGTTGCGTACATCCACGCCCATCAGTTCAACATATTTCAACATCACAGCCTAGGTAATAATTGCATAATATTGCATAGCAAGGCCAGACAAAAACAAAAATAAGAGCGTAGAACCACCGTTTGAACCACCTAAACGTGGATCTACCAAGACCAGCCTCTGTCACAAGTCGCATCGTGAACAACTCCTGCTGCTCTGCCGTCAGGTAGTGTTCGGCCTTGCCGTTGACCTCCTTCTTTGACTTCAGCAACAGCTTGCATGAGTCTCGATCTCGCCACCAGTTGAGAAGCCAGCACTGCCCTTGGTGCGTGCGATCGTGAAGACCTTGTATCAGCTCAATGCAACGTGGGGCGATGGGGTCAATGCAAAGCTGAAGGGCTCGCCAGGGAAACATCGAGGTGTCCGCCATGAGCTCCGGGGCGGTCTTTTGGAGATGCTGCTGGAATTCCTACGGTGTTCAAATATATTCCAAAATAATCCACACACGACAGGCGGACAAAGTGTCCAAAGCCCTTCACACTACACAAAAGCCACCCTCACACATCCCGAGCCATTGGCAAATTTCTCATGTTGTGCACGATGTTGTCATATACATCATTATACATCCATATATACTAGCGATACTAAAGTACTTTTTGTCAGAGCGCCTCAAGGCTCCACTGGGATGAACCGGCGGTTTGCTTAAGTTAGTATTGGGTATAAGTATGTTTATAAGTATGGTATAAGTATGGTATAAGTATGGTATAACATAAGTATAATTGTTGTAACTTTGGTAAAGGTTAGCCTTCCTGAAGGCTAAGTCCTACATAGTTTATAAAAGGTTAACTATACTTATGGCTCCTGAGTTAACTGGTTAGCACTAGTTATATAAAATGTTAAGGCTGTAGTTAGCAACATTTGCTAAGTACTTAGCATGTAAAAAAACAATGCATTTTTTGACAAGACCTTGGAGCCATGGTGTTTTTTTTTGTTTTTTAAATTGATTCCCAAATGCTTGGCCATTGCATGCACTTGTCAAGCCACTTGGTTTTTTTCATGTTTGTGCACCAACACTTTAATTTGAAATTTGTAGAATTTCAAGTTTCAAGCCTGAGATTGGCTTATGAGTCATGGTGGAAATTTTGATGTTCAATGTGGTATGCAAACTGCCAAATCCATTTGTACCTTGTGTGACATGTTTTGGTTTGTGGTTGGTGTAGACTTGGCATATGCATATTCCAAAAAACTCAAGCCTTTTGAGGCTTATCTCTTGTTGTGTATCAACATGCCTACCTACTGCTGCAGGTATTTAGGATTGCATGCAGCCATTTGCAATCTCCATAAGCTTTGAAACAATGGGAACCCAAAGGGGCAATTTGAGATTTGAGCCCATGGATAGTGAAGATGAATCCAGGGAGTTCAGTGCCCAGAGCCACCCCCATGGTTCCTACATCCAATGCGCTGCTCAAGATTGTCCTGGGTGGCTTTGGTGTTGGAAGCTTCCATGGAGCTACAGGTGCCAAAGGTGTGGTAGAAGGTGGACAGCCAGCTTTGTGAGCAATAGCTATTCATACTGGCTGGAAAGGCCTGCAGGAGCTGGAAGTTAGATAGTGGATCTGCAACAATGGTAGGTCATGGCTCAAAGTGTAAAGGTGCTGATGATATGTCTGAATATTTTTTTGAACATGCCTGGGGTGACAAAAAATTGCTTGCAGAGTGGGTGTGCATTTGAAGTCTGGCATCATTGTGTTTTTACAGATGAGCTTTCAAGCCAAGCAGGCTTTTGAACATGTTTCTATACCCTCACTGCATGTGTGCTTCACTTTTAGGTTTGCCAATGCCATGTATTTGCAAGATTCTGAATACAAGACATGCTACATGTGTAGGGTGTACCCATGCATATCTTCATATAGTTGTCTACAAGCACATGATCAAGTCCTTGGGCTTTGGGGTTGCAGTCTTGAAATTGTTAGGGGCTGCCATGTGGAGCTGGGGCTGCAAACTCTTACATTTGAAATGTGACATCTTCAAGCCCATGGGCTTATGTTGTTGCCAGTTGCTAGCATTGTTTGCTTTGCTTTGTTGCAACTGTCAGCTGATTATATTGCAAGCTTGAAGATCAAAGTGTATGCAACTTTTTTGGTTTGTCGCCATGGCAAATATCTCCTTAGAGGTTTGTGGAAAAGTGGATGAAGTCCTGAGTTCCTCCATGGGTGTGATGAGCCAGTGGAGTGAGATCCAGCAGATTTTGCTGGATTCAGGGCTGGCTTACCAGCAGAAGTGCACCCCTGATTTGTTCCTTTGTCATCCCTTGAATAGAGGTGGCACTGGAATCAACCCTTTCAGCATGCACAGGAAGGGGTCCACCATCATTGCTGCAGGTGCAGACATGCAGTTGGGTGGAAGTGTTGCCATTGAAATTTCCACTGATGAGGGCACAAGGAAATCCCAAATTGAGTTCAACAAGAAAATGGTTGTTGACTCAGAGAATTTGATGGCCATGCCAACAGGCAAAGAGAGGTACCTCACTTGTGCCAAGGGCCACACCACTCAATTTTGCAAGGCAATTGTTGCTTGCTGCAAGACCTCAGAGTCCAGCATTGCTGGGCCCAATGGTCACTTGGGCAGCCATTTGCTGAAGGACAAGGAGTTGGCCAAAATGATCCATGAAGGCTGGCAGTGGACTATTGTCAAGAATGTGGTTGCTGAGAAGTGGCCAAGCCTTCCTTCAATCATTGAAAGTGCTGGAAACAGCTCCAACTCAACATATGAACTGCAAAATGAGGTGCAGCTCATGTCCAGCATTGTGCTGTCCCAGAAAGGCAAGTTGCCAGGTGAGATCATGTATACCAAGAGTGCTGTTGATCTCTGCCATGGAGGTGAACTTCAAGGATATGCAAAGCATGTTGGCAAATTTGTTCAGCTCTATGGAGGCAAGGTTGTTTCGAATTCAAGCAAGAAAGAGGGACTGTGAACCCCAGAAAATCATTATTTTTTTAGTGCAAATACATGTCAAATTATATGTTGCCCAATCCCTGCAGGTGGGCAAGAAGGTCCCATGATCAATTTCTTGGCTTACATGTCCAAACAATTTGGTGGCAACCCCATTCTTGGAGAAGAATTTATGACCACAATTGTTGACACCCAGTTTTCCAAGACCACTTTGCACCCCATGGTCAAGCTTGCATTGGTGGTGGCCAACTGCACTACTGACAAGGTGGTTGACTCAGTGGCCAAGCTCATCACCAAAACAGATGTTGCTGGCTTGAAACAGAAGAAGTATGAAACCAAGATCAATGAGGTAGAGGCTTCTTTGACTAAGTTTTGGGACAAGGTCAACAAAACCCAGTTGGACCAGGCTGTGATCTACAAGTTGTTTGGCAGGAGCTGTTGTAGATATGCACTCCATCTATGCAGCAAAGAGAAACAGAGCAAGGATGGCAAAGAAAAAACAATGGATGAATTAGAAATGCTTCAGAGTGATGACTTAGCACAGGCAACAAGTGCAGGTGCTGCAGCCAGTACATCCAAGCCTAGTGGTTCAGGCACCCAGGATTCCAAGGAGGTAGCTTTTGACTTGCAGCAGGCAAAGAACCCTATGTTCTTGGCAGCCCAGTTGTTGGACCTGAAGGTTGGCAACAATTTCACTGTCAAAGACCAGCCAGCCAACAGAATTTTCACCCTGGTTGCTGTAGAAGCTGACAAGGTGACCTTGGAGCATGTCCCCTTACTGGAACCCACCAAGAAGATCACCATGAATTTTCTTTCCACAGAGATTGCTGCTCATCTCAAAGCCACCAAGTCCAAGATGCCCAAGCTCTTTACAAATGCCCAGTTGCAACTGATGTGGCCTTCCAACTCTGATCCATGCATGGAAGAAACAGAGAAGTGTTCCCTCTTTGTTGTTCTCCAGGAGGCATACAATTTCCTGGATATGGATGAGCATGAAGTCATGGTCCAAAGCACACCTCATGCCATGTGTTTTGCCCAGAAGGATATGAAGAAGAATTACATTCAGCTGGTGCCATGCCCTGAGAGGCTCCAGAACATTGTGACAAAGAAGCCACCAGTCAAGATCTTTGGGGAGGTTACCTTTCAGATGAAGACCTACTACATCACACCTAGCAAGGCTGTGAAGTGGGATGAAACTAAGCAGGTTTATGAGGGTACTATGTGCCCATTTTGGATTTGCTCAAAAGAAGATGAAGAAGGTTTGCTAGAGTTTAAGTGGATCACCCACAGCCATAAGCTGGGGGATGTCAACATCAAAGTCTTGACCAACAATAGCCCTGTCTCAGCCCACTGCCAGCTGAGTTTGAAGGCACCACCCAAGGACAAAGATCCAATGGGCCATCCTTTGAAGAAGCACAAGAAACAGTGAAACTAGTTTGGTTTGAGTTGCCAAATATGTGTTTCTATTTGGTTTCATGTTGATGCAGCCATGACAATGAGTGTGGCTTGGTTTCCAATCTTCGCCAAAGGAAGGGAGTGAAGCACATGAGTGCAAGTTTTTGCATATGCAGTTCAAACCATGGTGAATCATGGAAAAAGATTGAGTATTTTCTTGCTTGTGACCATGGTGTATGCCAAGTGTCCAAATCCAATGATAACATGCTCTATTTGTATCCATGTCAAGCCCAAGGGCTTATGTTCACATCTACTTGAAGCCAAAGTGTTTATGCCTTGCCATGCCAAGCCCAAGGCTTACACCATGATCCATGTGAAGGCATGCCTACCTACCAGGGTCAATGTCAAACCAGGGTCAAGCCTTGAACCAAATGATTTGGTATTTTCTTGCTATTCTTTGCAGTGGCCCCACAGGTGCATGACACAAAGGTTCAAAACATGGTCTATAAAGGGCTTGATAATTTGGTGACCATGATGCATCATGTCAAGTGTTCAAAGCTGAATCCAATGATAACATGCTCTATTTGTATCCATGTCAAGCCCAAGGGCTTCCACTGAACATGCCAAGCCAAGCCCAAGGGCTTATGTTCACATCTACTTGAAGCCAAAGTGTTTATGCCCTGCCATGCCAAGCCCAAGGGCTTACACCATGATCCCTATGAAGGCAGGCCTACCTGTTCAATGTCAAGCTTATCATGGAGTGCTATTTAAAGAGGACTGCATGATTTATCATGCTTCTGATTGCTTCTTGCATTTTTGTCATAACCTTCAAGCCTGCAAGGCTTCTGCTCATTTGTTGGTCTGGGCAGCTTACTGTTATTATGTTGCAAGGTTGATAAGTTTGTCTTTTCAATCCTTGGGCTTCACATCATTCTCAACATGTACCATTGGCTGTATTCAGCATCCCCTTGGCAAACTTCCATGTCAACCATGCAGTTTTGGCTCCAATTGAAATTGAATGCTGGCTATGCCCAACCCCTTTGGTGTATCAGTGGCATGGCTGATGGGCAAGAGTCTGAAGTGGAGCTAGGCTTTCAACATTACATTTATTTTGCAACAACTGGCAAAAAGTGGCTGATCCCAAGCCCATTGATCAAAGACAGTGGTGACCACAAGTGGCTCCAGATTGTAACAGCTAACTATGGGTTATGCAATTTGTTGACAGAAGGATCAGTGGGCAAGCAGCCAACTTTGAAAGGCAGCAAGGGGCTTTCTGAGCTTTTGGGGATGAGGGCTCAAAAGATGTCCTCTCAGTTTCAGGCAAATGACCTTTTTGAAGAAGATGCAGAGTCCAGCAAGACTGCCAAGAGAAGGAAGAAAGCTTCCACTGTAGATGGAGCTGAAAGCATTACCCTTGAACTGCCTGATTTTGGGTCATTGCTCATCAGAGCATGCAAGAAAAAGACTGAAGATTTGCATATTGTTTACACTGCTGAAAATGTTGGTGTGTTTTGCAAATGGATGTATGCCAAGGGTGCTGATGGTGATAATGACAAAAGAAGGGCATACACCCAAACTGGCAAGTATGCCAAAAGTAGCAAGGAAGATCAAGAGGATTGATCACACAGATTCTTGAATGCCAGCTGTGAAAACAAAAACAAGGAGTTGGGGGGTGGTCTGGGTTGATCTGAGTGTTTGATTGAATCCAATTAGGCTAAGAATTCCATTGTACTTTATTGCATGAGACCTGCATGAAGCAAGCCCTTGGCTTTTGAGATTTGAATAACCACTGCCAAATTATGTATCATGTTTGTATGAATCAAGCCCCAGGGCTTCTGAGGGTTGCAAAGTCAATTCAGTGACTTGCATGAGGGTTGCATGAGTCAAGCCTACAGGCTTATGCTTTGATGCAAACAAATCACTTGCTTGCATTGTGCATGATTCAAGCCTGGTGGCTTATGCTGTTGGATTGTGTGCATGTTCATACTTTTGATGACTGAATTGTGCACATGTATCACCACTAGCATGCATGTCATTTCTGCAAACCTTAAGGTCAAACAAAGCCAGGAAGGCTTGTGTGATGCATGAGGTCATCAGGATCATTAAGCCAATAGGCTTTTGAAACATGATGTAAGCAATTCTGGTATCAACAGTTGTGCTCAAAAGGGTTGCACACTCATGCCATTTTGCCAGGAAGGAATATACATGGCTTATGAACCTATCATAGAACATGATACTGATACGTGGTTTTGAAACTACTATGGCATCTGCATTTGCAACATTACCCACTGCCCGCCATGGTGATCAGTTCCAGGTTCATCAAACCTGGTCCAATGGCAAAGGCCTCTGCAGCCAAGGCAGCTGCTCCCAAGCCTGTTATCAGGCCAGCTGCTCCACAGGTTGCCATTGCCAGAGCTGGGAAGCCAGCTGAACCTCCTGGACCACCTCCTAAGGCCAGTGCTTCAGGCAGCAAGCCAGCTGAAGGTGTGGCACAGAGGATTTCCAAAGGGTTGAAGGACCCATGCTCTCCCCCAAAGGTAGCTGAGAGTGACACCATTGTCTTTGGAAAATATTCCATGGACTCTGTGATCCCTGATGATCAACTATGGGTGGTGGATTACTTTGGGGCATACCACTGTCATGGGTTCTATGCCAAGCATCCTCTTTGGAAGTCACAGGAAGGAGGTACTGGTTTGCATGATGATTTTTTGGCTACCAGGAAGACTGCATACTTATGGTATTCAGCTCACTTTGACACCTATTTCCTTTCCAGTGAAGTTGTCAAGAACAGCCATGATGACTCAGCATGGCAGAATGCCACTGTGATTGGTTGGGTGTCCAAAGATCTACAGACCATGTACAGCCCCTGGAACTCAGAGACTGCATGCACCAATATGAAGATCATGAGTATTTGGGAATACTGCATGCAGCAAAGGGCCCGTGTGAGTGGTTCAACACCAGCGACATCCCCTGGTGATGATGTTTCCATGACACCACCAGCCCCACCAGCACCAGCTCCAGCCATCCCATTAGCACCATCCCAGCCAGACTTTTTGGAAGGGACCAGGGTTCTCAGGCCCCCACCTGTCCCTGAGGGTACAAAGGGTGGAGGTGGAAAGGCATATGGTCCTTGGAAACCAGAAAAGCCTGTTTTGAAGACTGGTGCCAAAGCTCGGTTATGTGCCATGCTGGTTGCCTATAGGACAGGCAATTATCAGAGAGCAACCTATTTGACCAACAAGTACCTTGTTGTACACAAAGAGCTGAATTTTGGGTTTTGTCATAACCAGTATGAATAGGAGCAAATGATCTTGTATCATGTATTGGATATATACTGATTAATGATTTTGTGAACATTGGACACTGCCATGTAAAGAATATAGTAAAGTATTATGATACTATACTTATGCATGAAGGCCCTGGCTTGTACCACTTGTGGGTCCAATCCATTCAGCCATTCTCTTACCACTCAGGTTTCTTGCAGAGGATCCTCAACTCAGAGATCTTTGTGATGATCATCAGAGGATGTATGTCAACACTGGCATGGATGATCGCTACAACTACTGATATGAGAAGATTCCTTTTTTCACCTGTGATGTTTCATCAAGATAAGAGCAATGTTGCTCCCTGTCTCCAGGTGGGTACCAGAGTTCATGTCACACTGGTTTGTTCTCATCAAATACAACACACATTGGATCATTCTATACATAACTGCATTGTTTTTGAAACTGAATTCCTGCATCCATATGGATTGTTTCATTATATATTTAGTACTAATATGAATGCTCATATATCTTAATTGTAATTTCAATGGAATCCAAATTCAAATATTTCATTAGTATATTATCAAGTGCTTATCAATACATTTAAATTTGAAATCCAAATTTAGAACTATTTTTTAGGGCACCTAAATTTGGAATCCAAATTTAGAACCACTTTTTAGGGCACCTAAATTTGGAATCCAAATTTAGAACCACTTTTTAGGGCACCTAAATTTGGAATCCAAATTTAGAATCATTTTTTAGGGCACCTAAATTTGGAATCCAAATTTAGAACAACTTTTTAAGGCACCTAAATTTGGAATCCAAATTTAGGATCATATTTCGAAATATTTAAATTTAGAATCTAACATTGGAAATTATATTTAGCTTTCAAATATGTTCAAGTAATTTTGTATTTACATTGCATAATCAATATATTTATGACACTTTGATTACTATGAAGTCATTGTGAAATTGAATTGCCAGTTGTGACTAGTGGACATATGCAGGTATCCCACATTGTGACTTTTTGGAGCAAAGCTACATACAGTGGCATCAGTACAGACCTTTGTCTTGATATGCCAAAGATAATTCAAAGCAAAAAAACAAGTGTTGCTGCATGGGTTGTGTCATGTTGGTAGGCTAAGCTTGCACATGCATCAAGCCTCTGGGCTTTTGACAGTTTGTACATGTGTCAAGCCTTTGGGCTTGTGATATTTCTGAATCTAGCCACAATTCTTGGTTGGCAGTGATCAAGCCTCAGGGCTTTTGATTTGACTTGTATCTAGATTGCTGAAGAGTCAGCTTTGTGACTGCCTCATGGTATGTGTACTGCAGCTTCCACATGAATGGGTGTTAGGGTTGGAGCCAGCATGCTTTCTTTGCCTTCTTTGTACTGAAGCCAGCATGCCTTGATCATCATGCCCATGGGGCTTTTGCTGGATATGGTTTGAAGCCTTTTAGACTTTTGCTGGTGTCCCTGTCTAGCCCACTGGGCTTATGCATGACAATTGCTCACCATGTATCAAACATTGGTAATATCTTGCTTTTGACATATCTTGCATGACAAGCCCATTGGGCTTTTGTGATGTGGTATTGGCATGCACATTGTTGCCACCCTAGGGTAGGCATTTTGGATCATCATAGTAGTTGCACAACTTGTGCCACAGCTTGCCATTGTGTGCATCATGACATGGTCTGTGGACAATATCATCACTGAGATCAAAGATGTTGGGGAGCTTCTTCACTTCAAGAAGCAAAATGGTGCTAAGAACATGGAGCAAATTGAATCTACTTTGCTGAGGAATGTGACTTACAAGTTGGACACCATGTGTCTTTCCCCAACAGATGCCTTGCAGATTCAAAAGGCTTTGCATGATGATCCAAATTTGACTTCTGATATGAAAGGCATTGTGAATGTTGCCATTGATGGCAGCCTGACCAGGGAGAAGGGTAGAGAAGACTATTCACACACATACAAACCTCAGAGGATCAATGTGCCACAGTACTTGACTATGTCTGATTGGGATACCATCAAGAACTCCCAGAACTACCACACCAAGGTTACTACAGTGTGCAGGAGGCTGAGGAGCTTGGGAGTGAGAAGTTTGGCAGAACAGTCTGTGAAGAGTGCTGTGGGTGCCATTTTGAGTGGCTATCAGGATTTGCCTGACCAAGCCACCATGTACCAGATGGTGCAGGATATCAAGCTGGGCTTTGCCAGCATTCCTGACCAAGCCAATGGCTTGTGCTTTGTGGTGAAGTACCCAGATGATCCAACAAAGCTATCACCACAGTTGTATGCCCATTGCTACTCAACTGAGCATCCTGCACAGATCATCCCTGACAAGCTGCCTATGATTTTGAAGCTCATTCCTTTGAGGCACACCCATGCATCTTTGGCAAAAGCCAAGCCCGTGCATGCAGCACCTTCAGCTGGGTCTGCTGCCTCATCATCACCCACTTCTTCTCATATGGCTATGGCTCCATTCATGGAGATTGCTACCAGTTTGGCAGCAATTGTAAAAGATCTCAGCAGGAAGCCATCTGCAGATGACATCAACTTGACCATGAACCACAATTTCCAGAATGGCCAAACAGGACCCTCTCCTGCAGAGATTGAAAGCTTCAAGCCCAAGCTCAGGACTAGCACTGTTGATGCACCTCAGGTGCAGCCAGCTGCAGCTTCTGTTGCTGCACCTTTGGCCTTGGAGAATGGGAATGGCCAGACTGATGAGCCTGGCAATGTCCATAGTGGCAATTCTCTTGATGGTGCCTCCATTGAGCAGGCTGCCTATGATGCCTTGCTTGCCAGAAATGGCAGCAAAACAAAAGGTGCAAGGGCAAGGGCAAGGGCAATGTCAAAGCCCAGAAGGCCAAAGCCTCAGCCAAGCCCAAGCCTAAGGCCCATGCCAAAGGCAAGGCCAAAGCCAAGGCTTGCCTCAAGAGACCTGCATCTGCAATGATGCCTTTTGTCTATGATCCTGGTCACCCTGGTGCTGAGTGGGCCAAGAGAACTTTGGAATCTTGGAGCTCCAAGCACTACCACTCCTCCAGGCAAATGGCATTGAACCAAGGCTTCACAGATGATGAGGCCAGGAGCTTTGCAAGGGATGCTAGGAAGAGGTCCATTGCCAATTGGCACAACACCTTCACCAGTTGATTTCATATTGCTGAAAGCAATTCAGTTGTTCTCATAGCTGATTTGTTAACTTAAATTAGATACATGTAGAAGAGCTGAGCTTGAGGGGCTGCTGCAGCAAATAGTTCACTTGAGAGTGGTGGTGACTCTGGGGCACCCATGGTGCTAATATCAAAGCAAACTGCAACATGGCTCCAATTTCAATCCTTGAGGCTTATCATGCAAGCCACTTGTTTGATGTTTCCAACTTGAAGCTTTGAGGCTTATCATGCACCACATTTGGTTCATGTTTCCAACTTCAAGCCTTGAGGCTTATGATGCAACCTATGCTACAAGTGTTCAATTTGGCAAAACAAATATCAAGTGATAAGTGCATGCTGTGCTTCTACCCAGTCTTCAAGCCCAAAAGGCTTATGTGTTGTTGCATGCATGGTTGCACCTGCATGCTTGGCAATACTGTTCATGCTGAGTTGTTTGTGCAGCATCTGGAAGTGGATCAAATCTGTGAGTGTTTTGTGCACCATGCCCTGCACCATCACCAGATCAGCCTTTGTGCAAAATGGTGCTGAGAGTTGGATTGTTCTTCATTGGAGTTCAGGGTGGCAGTCATGGCAACATGGCTTGTACTGTGAACAAGGCATGTTGTAAAGTTGTTTCAGCACAGACATGTGAGTTCATGTGGGCCCTATACCTGAGGTATGAGAACAGACCTTGTGGTGCTTCACATTTTCCAGAAGCCATTGCCATGCAGAGCTGGATCAGAGATGCAAACCATGAGGTCTACAGGCAGATTGAACTGAGCAATGGATGCATTAGAATGCAACTAATCTGCATTTGTGCCTGGGGAGCCTAAATGATTTTGTTTTTGGGATGCATACATTTTTCATCACCTGCCTAGCCTAGGTATCCTATGGCCTGGCTCTGTGAGACCTTCTGGGAGATTGGCAACCCTTTGCACCAGCCATCTCAGTTTCAGGAGGATCTCTTGTGGAAGCTGTTTGGGAAAACGCCCTCAACTCTGCTGGGCACTGAAAACCAAGTGTACCCAGTTCCCTAACTAAGTTGCAGTCCTGAGGATGAAAACAAATTTCAGCAGCTGTGTGCACTCATGCCTCATGCCTTTCAAGCCCTTGGGCTTATTGCATGCATGCTTGGTAGCTATACATGCCAATGTGGGGTGGCCTGGGGTGATTGGATGTCAAGCCAGCCAGGCTTATGTCATGCTTGTGGCCTTGGCATGCCTGCCTGACATGTCATGCATGATTTGAATTGACACTTTGTTACTTGAATGTTGTCAAGCCCTAGGGCTTTTGGCACACAGCATTGCTGGACATGGTGAGTGGTTGCTGCAATGTTTGATTTGACCAAAGCATCTTTGTGTGTTGGTTCAAGCCCAAGCTTCTTTTGTGGATTTGTAATTTGACATCTCAAGTGTGTTCCAGGTCACACAAGCCTGCAGGCAGGCTTATGCATGCATGTGGGCACACACACACACACTGCATGATTCAAGTCACATTGCAATATATTGCATGCTACACATATATAGCAGTTTTAGGATTGCAACCATGGAAGCCTCAAGCTCAGGCTCAAGGCCTGCAAAGCTGAGGAGGCTTGAAGATTTGAGAAGGGGCAACCCCTATGTGAGCTCCAGTGCTTTATCTAACATTGTCAAGGACATCCAGCAACATGGTCTTCCAGAACTGCACCAGCGCAAGCACATGCAACAAGCCAGAGATGCAAGGCTGGATGAACACAATGGATATGGCCCACTTACTGAGAAAATCAATGTCATGCTTAAGGATGGCAAGAAGGGTGAGATCATGGTGGTCAATATTTTTACTTTTCTGCAAGCTTTGTATGAGCAAAATGGTGGTTTCACTGCACTGGTCAATACAAGTTTGGAAAAACATCCATGCAGTCACAATAACCCTTGGGACCTCATATATTACACTGATGAAATTGTGCCAGGCAACCCCCTTTCTGCAGAGACAAGCAGAAAAATTCAAACAGCTTATCTCAGCTTCAAGCAATTTGGTGCAACTGCCTTATCTAAGGAGGAGGCATGGCTGGTTGCTTTTGCCAAAAGGTCTTCACATGTCATGGAGATGGAAGCAGGCATGTCCCAAGTGACAGCAGCACTTTTGGATCACATATTCCACCACCCCTCTTGTTCCCCTGATATTGGGGGATTGATGCTGAAAGATAGGTCAGGTGGAAGCATTAAACTTTGGTTCAGATTGGGTATGATGCTCCAAGATGGGGCAGCACACAAAGCTGTTTGGGGGTTGAAGGGTGATGCAGCTAGTAAATTCTGTGTATTTTGTTTGAATTTACTGACTGAGAAAAGCAACATTGTTGATGAGTCCAATGAGCATCTGCTCATTGCCCAAAGTTGGGACCTTTCCCAAGTTCAACAAGCAAGCAATGATGATGTTCATGCAACTGCCAAAAGATTGGAGCAGAAACATGTGGAACTCAAAGCCAATGAGTTTCAACTTTGGCAGCAAGCAGTGGGAATGAATTACAACAAGTATGCACTGTTGCACTGGGAGTCACTGAAGGGCCATGTGCAGCCTATCAGCCAATTTCTCCATGATTGGATGCACTGTTTTCTGGTATCTGGGATCTTCCAAACTGTTTTGCATTTGATTATGACAGCTTTGGAAGCAAATTTTTCTGGAAATGTCTATGATGTGGCCAGTCAAGTTGTTGGTGCTTGGAACCTGCCTGCAGTCAGGCATGACAATTTGGGGAAACTGTTTGAACCAAAAAGGAAGAAAGCCAACAAACTGGCAGGCACCTTCAAATGCACTGCCAGTGAAGCTTTGGGACTTGCACCAATTTTTGCATACTTCCTGCAAACCATTATAGTGCCAAAAGGTTTGTGCAAAGATGAATGCTTTGCCTACTTTGCATTGGTGGACATTTTGGACCTGATCCAATTGGTGCCTTTGGGCATTATCACACACCATGTGCTTGAGAGATCTTTGCAAAACTTCATTAACCTATGCATCACAGCTGGTTGGAAGCCATACATGCATACCAAGTTTCACTGGAGCTTACATTTTGGACATCACCTGTCCAAGCACAAGATGTTGCCATCTTGCTTTGTTCAAGAACGCAAACATAAAACCATCAAGAGACACTTGGTAATTGTTTTGATGGCTTTGCATTCCCACATTTCTTTTTTGGTGTTGCTTCTTGCATGCTGATGAGCCCTGTGCAACCCTCAAGATTTAGATACTGAGGATATGCATCCTCCATCCAGAACCTGAAAACCTTTGAGAAGTCTGTCACATCTGAAATTCTTTGCCATGATATGGAGAAGCTGCAAGACCCTGATGCATTTAGTGAATCTGCTAGGCTAGTGAAAGAGGGAAAGCCCAGCAAGAAATTGCTTTGTTTTTTGCGAAAGCACTTGAATTGTACACAAGATGTGGAAATTTTCAGCTGCTTACAAGCACATATGTCACCTGCAGGAATTTGCAGCAAAGGTGATATTTGTGTCTTCAAAGGCAAACCTTTGAAATTTTGCCAGGTGTGGTTACATGTCAAGCTGGATTCCACAATTTTGTCTATGGTGTCCATGTGGGATATTCTGGAAATTGATGAATGTGGATGCCATGCTCTGTGCAAGAAGAAAGATGATGCAATGTTTGTGGAAACACACACCATTGCCACCACTACGTCTTTTATGAATTTCAAGAACAACTTGTACAAAGTTATCATTCCTTTCCAATGGAGGTAATGTAAATGGCAGCAAAGGTTTCTGAAATGCTGGCTTCTGTTTCACTGAAAAAGAAAGATGCTGCATCTAGTGCCTTGGGTTGTACTGGGCCAAAAAGCTGTAGGTAAGCTCTAAAGCATTTAATTCAGCCTGGCAATGAGTTGCACATTGAGTTAGACATTTTGAAGCCTCCATGCTTCATGCACAAGCCCTGTGGGCTTCATGTTCAAGCCCTGTGGGCTTATGGGCAAAGCAAGGTCATAGGCCCTTAGACCATATGCAACACAAGTTCTTGGCATGCCCATGGCAAACATCTTTGCAACTTTCAAACCACTATACATACATGTCTCAAGCCAACAAGGCTTATGCAAGCTTCAACCAACAAGACAAAATGTTCGTGCTGAGTTACAAGCATGAATTCCTCTCTATAAGGGTATGTTCCAACTTCCACTATATGCAAGTTTTTGGCCCAGAGGATCACCTGCAGCCTTCTTGCTTCTGTATACCCAACATGCCTTCAGTGTATGTGGAGCAATGGCAGGATCCAATTACCTTGGCACTCTTTGAAAGAGTATGGGTCTCATCCTATTGGAGAAGAAGCTGGACAAGACATGATGCCATCCTCTACTGTAATGCCAGGTATGCCCTCAGAGTTTGCAAGATGGAAAAGACAAAATTCAAGGCCAAGCTTTTGAAGGGAACCAAGAAGGTTTGTACAAGAAGCATTTGAAAAATGCCAAGTAATTTGTGATACATCACCTTCTTTTCTTGCACCACTGCAACCCTTGAGCAGAGGTGTATCAGGACAAATAAATGCTGAGACCTTCAACTTGAGAGAGGAAAATGCATGGGTCTTGCAAGAGTGAAGCTGCAGCCACTGCCAGTCCTGTTGACACCATATACCACAAGTGGTTTTTGTTTTGTAGTCAAATCTTCAAGCCCAAGGGCTTTTGTCTAATTGGGAAGAAGGTTTCAAACAAACAAGCCTGGCTGCACTATGTCAAGCCAATTTGGCTTATGTATTTGCAAGCTTCAAGCATGCCCTGTGTAGAAATGGGTATGCATTCAAAACATGCATCTATTCCATTAAAGGAAACATGTCTGAGCTTGCATATGCTGCATGAAGCTTGCAGTGTATTTATATAGATGTTTCAGGCTGCCAGCTCTTTGAAATATTTTCAAATTGTCCAAAGCAAATACCTTTTTCTAGGTTGAGGTCAAGCATTGAAGATTGGCATGGGTTGTTGTTAAATGGATTGGAAGCAGCAGCCAAGCATGCCAGTGACAGCCAGCCACAAACATGAATCATAAATTAAAAAACTAAGTTTTTAACCAATCAGCCTTGGTTTTTGAAGTACCTAACCACTTAGCTAACTACTTAGCTAAGTACCCAGCTAACTACTTAGCTAACTAGTTAGCTAAGCACTTAGCAATAGTTATAAATGATATAACCTAGACCCTAACCTATAGCAAAGTTAGCAACTCCCCGGTTCATCCCAGCAGTTGTGACGACACATCAGAAGTCGTACCGTGTACGGGGTAAACGGCGTGGTGTTTTTCTGAACCCTCGCCGCGGAGACCAAGCCCATGATGGCTCTTGCGCGGAGACGTCACTGACAATGGCTGTCACGAAGCGTGCCATCTCGCAAGTCCATTGGGGCACCTGCGCTATACATGCCCTCGAAATACCCTCCAACACTGCAAAACAATACCAAGCACGTGTTCTGATGAAACGCGTGCCTCACCCCACAGGACTGCACGACGGGTTTACAAATATGATCGACGACTATGCCCCGGTTGCACCATGTCACACCCCATGACTTAGAGATGTACGCGCCTCGTTGTCAGTGCTGAAGAGGTACAGCATGAAGCAATGCAAGCTACCAGCTCGTTGGTGACCTTTGATGATCTCAAAAGGCATATCGTTGCCACTTTTGCCTCCAGCGAGAGAGGGTAGCTATCTGCACTGAAATACGACGAAATCAGTAAGCAGCCTATGCGAACATGCAACAGTCGCGTGCATGCTATACAACACGACTTCAACATCATACGACAGATGTTTATATATGTTTATAGATTTTTAAAAATCAAATGAAATCAATGATTCACTAGGCTGCAGGCCAGTGGCGCAAATTCGGCGCAGGCCCCCAGTCGGCCCTGTCTTCAAAGGATGGACCTTGAGAAGACAGGTCTGAGGTGAGACCGGGCGCCACCCGACCTTGTTCATCAGGTCGCAACTGATGGAGCTCAACCGAGCTGTGCCCTCAGAGTGCGTCAAATCAGAACCCTCGACATTCAAGAGCCACTCAATGTAGCTCGGAGGGAACTCTGGTGGCCATGATGCCTCGCAACCATGCAGCCACTCCCCAAAGTCCTCGATCCAAGGAAAAAAAAGGAAAACAGTTAAATCAGCTTTGCATCAGCAAAAACAATTCCTCACAGTACCCCTGGGTGCTCCACAAACGGCCCCCTCGGTTGCCAAAACAATTGCTCACAATACCCCCTGGGTGCTGCAGAAACAATTTCTGCTCTAGCCAAATCGTTGAAATTTCCACTTTGAACACAATGATCCAGAAATGTGGAAACTGGCCGTTCCCCGAATCCCTGGGGGCTAGTTGTGCTACCGCCGGCCGTGTGGTAGCGCAACTGCCCCCTGGACAGCGCAACTTGGGCCGAAAAAGCAACGTTATTTGATCCTGGTTGTGCTACCCGAAGCCTATATAGTTGTGCTACCGCCAGCCGTGTGGTAGCGCAACTCGCCTCATCGGGCCTCCCCCTGCTTGATCTGTGCCCTCATTAGTTTTGGATAGTTTTGAATATATTCGAGCAGAAGTATGCCCAAAATAGGGATGGAAACGTGTGAGCCCCATGCAGCGAGCAGTGGATCCTGCCCTGCTGCGGTTAGGTTGGACTATGTTGGACTACAACTTTGCGCGCTATCATCTCTTATCATACTGACAGCCAGCAAAACTATGCCCTGCTGGCAACAAAGGAGCACTGAAACATACCCTCGTTTTGGAGGCCCGATGAGGCGAGTTGCGCTACCACACGGCCGGCGGTAGCACAACTATATAGGCTTCGGGTAGCACAACCAGGATCAAATAACGTTGCTTTTTCGCTCCGAGTTGCGCTGTCCAGGGGGCAGTTGCGCTACCACACGGCCGGCGGTAGCACAACTAGCCCCCAGATCTCTGTGTCCGAAGTGGGAAACATTGGGAAACTCAAGGCTACAGGAGCACTATGGAGCACTCTTTAAGCCCCAGGGATGCATGGACACACAGTGAGCAAGAGCTATCCATTGCGCTTAGCTTTCACCCCTCCCCCAATTGGACAGATTGTTTCGTCACAACGTGGTGATTGGCAAACTGTTTCCATATTTGCTTCCCCAAAATGGATCATAGATCGAGCGATTCTGTTGAAATATGTTGAAATCCTCTGCGCATCTCTGCGCTCAGTCTGTAGCGCCTGTTCCTCCTGTTTGCTTCGTACCTGAGGTACACGCAAATTTGTTCAGAACATCAAAGGAAATGATTAGAGGACAGAAGATGATGTCCACACAATACACGAGCATATGCTAGCACATGCTAGCACATGCTAACACAATCGAACACCCTCGGATGACTATCAAACATGTAGTCAGCACCGAAAGAAATCAAATTTAGTATTTGAATATATTTGAGCAAAACTATGCCAAAAATGGAAATGGAAACCCGTGAGCCCCTGCAGCGAGCAATGGATCCTGCATGATCCTGCCAAATCCTGCCAAATCCTGCCCTGCTGCGGTTAGGTTCGACATGGTTCGACTTCAACTTTGCGCGCTATCATGTGTCATCAATTGTTATCATACTGCCAGCGAGCAAATCTATTCCCTGCTGGCGACAAACATAGCCCTGTCACCCCCTATCATAACAAATTATAATACAATGCTCCGTGTGAAATGAGATTGATATTTGGTTTTGAGATGCGATGGTACATGAGGATATTAAACTCTGTGTTGGAAACTGTCAGCAAGTATCCTCAGGCCAACTGGCCATCTGTTTGTTGGTCCAAAAACTTACTAAACTTGACTACCACAGACATCCGCAAACAGATGCATCACAGTCTTCTCTTGACTCTGCGCAGTTTTCTATAGTTTTCTTACAACACATGATGGATTCAACATGCCTATACATGCTTCAACAAACACGCGGGTGCCCACATTTATCCCCAATTGCGGCACTCTTTTGGAAGTTGCTCCCAAGCCTTGGCAGCCTGCTGCAAACAGATCTTCGCCTCCTCCGGGGTGTTGGTGGTTGTGGCTGCCAGGTGGTCGCCAAAAGTCTTCCTTGCTGAGGGGCTCTTGAGCAGAAACCAAAGCCAGTTGTGAAATGATGTGAAATGCCTACGTTGTCTGCATTCTTGCCCTGTTAATTGACAGCTCGCATGTCTGTTCGGGTCACCTCATGCACCTGGCTTGTCAGCATGATCATCTCTGATCATCCTGGCTGCGAACCAAGTGTTGCCCCACAAGCACTTTGGTTCGAGTCATTTTGAGCCCAAAGAGTGCCAACCAACCGGATTCGAATAAGATCGAATAATATTTCCTACAGATCTTTCAACTTTTAGCGCTCAGGTCAAAGCAAGAATTTTGGAGAGCCAACTTTTGCTCCATTAGAATAAGATACTGTAGAATAAGAGAAAAACTGTGAGAAGTAAGCCCGCTTTGAGAGACTTCGGCGAACTTAGGCACAGTATGGCACAACATGTGACAGCTAAAGTCACTGCATGTCACTGCAAACAATGCCATACAATGCCAAAGAAATCGTTCCAGTCTACAACATCTGAGTGACAGTGAGGTTAGAATCACAACACCATCATCATTGACCATCATGATGCAGGAATGCTGGCGGTATCTGGTGTTGCAAAACCAAATAATGCCACAATCGCAGATAATGTGGCAACGCCCACGTCTCCAGTGTCTTGCAGACTGGTCATATCTTCTGACATTCTATCTGGCATATCTCTGAAATTATTTCAGGTCCGAGATCCAGCAAGGCCCCGATAGCTGATGTGCACAATGCGTGGAAAATCGAAGGGGGGGAGGGTGCCGCTTGAAATATTTCAGTTGCACGGGGTCCCCCCCCTTAGGGGGTGGGTATGTGCTGGTAAAAGAGCTCGGTCAAAAGGACCTTAAAGAGAACTTCAGTCACAAAGACCTTGATGAGAAAACCTTAGTCCAAAAGACCTTGAAGAACTCGAACTCGGCCAACAAGACCTAGTAGGGCTCGACCAGCAAACCCTCGGAGAAGTCGGCCGTGTAGACCTTGGAGAAAGCAAAATTGGGCTGCAGGATGAAATGAGAAAAGTGCTCCCCGGCGCTGTCGGTCCAAAACTTGCCGAAGGTCTCAGCCACAATGTCCTTGATCCGGGGCGTTCCCCGGGGCACAAAGACCAAACGTCGCGGAGAACCAGTCGTCACCGAGGCTCCCGCTACCACTGATGAACATGCAGCGCAAGCAGCAAAATGTTTTGAACGGAGGCTCAAGAGCCCTATGTAATTGGGCCGGTATGGCACCGGATGTGATGGAATCCACATGTGAGAATCAAATGTTGCAAACTGTTTCACAATGGTATTCATCCTCCAAAACAGATGTCTAACATGTGTTCCAGATCACTACTAACACACCCATTATGTACCTGCCAACCAAAAAATATGGTAATAACCAATTGAGTTACAACATCATGGGGATAACATTTCAATCAACTGACATGAAGAGAGAGAGAGAGAGAGTGGCTTTGTCTGAAATAAACAGTTTAATATATTACATACTTGAATCAACTTTAACATACATTAATTGTCATTACGCCCATATATTCCCCAGTAGAATGACCTTTTTAGCTGAATCGCGGCAGCCCAAGGCCCGCGGCCAAGGCGCCTTTGCTCCAGCACCTGGAGACCCAACTCTAAGCCGCTGGCGATCAACGTGCCTCCGCCTTCAGCAAGGCGTGTGTTAAGGTATTTAGTGAAATTTGATGGCATAATATGGCATATATACATAACGTATACATATATAATTATATACATATATGTATAATTATGTATATGTATTATTATGATTAATAATGTATATGTATACAAAAATATGCGTATTTGCAGAATGTATAACATAAGCACACACACATATATATATAATTATATATATATATTATGTTCCGTCAGACAAGCATCGAGATGTTGACAAGGAGACAAACATATACAACAAATATCAAAAACTATTGTTGGGAATACTCATGCAGAAACTGCAACAACAGAAATTGAATGAAACTGCGGTCCTGCATCAGTATCAACATGTATCAAGTACAGTAGTCTCTGTATCATAATGCATACATATAAGACATGAGGCAAGTAATCATCAAACAAGATCTCAACAACAGCAACAATTCAAACATAATTCATCATAAACAAATTCAATATTGCTATTCATCCACAACAACATAACACGCTAACTGCTGACCGATGTCAACGCATATTAAGCAAAAAGATGGGGATCACCATGTTCATTCATTTCTTCACAGGCTCTAAGGCTCTACGGGATGTAAAAAAAATACAGAAACAGAGTCATTGACAATCCCCATTCTTGCTGGAAAAACAAAAACACACAATCTCTGTTACTTACACTACTATGTCGGAAAATCTAAGGTATGTCAGTGCATGTTGGAGCCTGTAAGATCTCTATTTGGAAGGTAAAACCAGCTTACCATCCTCCGCACATCTGTGCCCTTTACAATCCTCTTATGTTTGAAAAGGGATCCTATATTGGATGACAAGAACTTTGGTAAAACCAGCTCGTACAATAGCTAACCACCATGGATCTTTGGCCTTACTCCTCTTTCCTCCACCCGAAACAAGTCTTAGTAATCCGGTCCCCCTAATATTAAACACATTTAAACACCCCAAAAAACACATGGTTTAGTGATGAATTTTACACATCTTTGGAAGCATTTGGGGGTTTCTTAATATTAGGAGGACGGGATGGATTCCTAAATCAGAAACCATCATTTACGATGAGCTCGGCCAATGACGTCGCGTTTTTTTTTCTCCAGTTTTAAATCTCCATGGAGGTGGTTTGCACATGAACCACCAGTGGCTTCCATCTAAAGCAATGAATCAAGCGACTGATTGACCTACAAAGCATTTGTGGAGTTGATAATCTTGACCCATAACCACTAAAATTCCACAAAATCTATCTTACTACAAATATTAAACGAAACAACTGATACCTATAAAATGATTGATAAATGAAATCACTTGATGGTAAACAAAGCCTCTATATAATATATGTATATATACGTATATATAAATACGATGGATGGTGGTTTAACCCAAATTAAATACAGTAACGACTCAACCAGAGTCGTAATGATCAGTAATTGAGTAAATAACCCATCAAATAGTGTGTAAATGATGTGTAGTCCCACCCCCTAATACTAAACACATCCATTCAATGGTCCCAAATAGGTGTAAATCCCCACCACTAAACCATGGTTTGGGGTGGTGTTTAATATCAGGGGGAAGGGACTAAATAAATCATGCACCTGTTCTTTCGACCCAACTTTACCATGTGAAACATTTTTCAATACCTCCAAGGCCATCCCATGAAATACGAGTTTTCATAGGTATCCCAATTGTGGGTTGGTTCATAATCCCCGAACCCCCAGTCAATCATTTCAGTATAAGCCCCCTTTAATTCAAAACCCATCAGTCCTTAATTCAAAACCCTCTGTCATACCATTACACTGGTTGTTTAACAGGGATTCCCATAGTGGATGATGATGGTTCCCAAATATGTTGGATAACCCCCTACAACCATCCACCAACCATTTTGAACATCACTTATCAGCCCATGTGTTGATGGTTGAACCCATTAAAACCTCTCTGTAAAAAAGCTGTTTGAGTCCCCATTCAACATGGTTAAAACTAGCAGCCCCATGCTTTTCTTGGTTAAAACTCCATAAAACCACCAGATCTGGTGATAGTTTCAGTACCATTAGTTTATGGTTCAAGCATGTTGAAACACATTTAAACCCACCTATCATTAATCACCACAAGCTGGTTTAGCAGCTAAGTTGGTTCATCAAATAACCTCCCATGACAATTCTATAAAACTCCCATAAAAATTCTACAAACAATCCGATAATGCCAAAATATATATTGGATAGATTTTGGATAGAATAACCCCGTACAATCATACACCAACCATCATTTATCACTTGTCAGCCCATTTATCACTTGTAAATCATGGTTCAATCCCCCTTCAATAATGCCATTCAATAGTTAAGCCCATGCTTTTGATGCTTCAAACCATCAACACCTCTATAAATGATGGTTAAATGATGGTTAAATCCTATCAACTGCTTGTTTGATGGTTAAAATTCCTATTGAAGACCTGTCCTGCTGTAGCAGCCCCTGGCCACTGCTCTCCGGTGTCGTCCCCGGTGGTCCTGCGGCCATGCGCAGTGTGGCCACCGTGGCTTCATCTTGGCCCTCGCGATCCATGCGTCGTAGGTGCAAGACGCGCGAGGCACCTGAAGAAACGCCAGGTGCCACAAAGGTGAGGGACATCAGGGGTAGTACTCAGCAATAATCGGATTTAATGGGATTTAGTTAGCCAAGTTGGTGAACATAACTCCAATAACTAGGGTTTATACATGTTTATCTCGAACTAGTTCATGGGGATCATAACATAATGTATAACTGGATACCATCCTGTGGGGGCTTAACATGCTTTAAACATTTGTGGTGTTAGAGCTTATTTTCATTATATATGTATACATATGCATATATATTATATATATATACACATGGATTTAGAGGTGATACAATAATTTATGGGTTTTATCTAGTATCTGGATTAAGCACTCCTATAGAGGTTGTATAATCCCAAGATGAGTGTTCAGGTTCTGTATAATATCACATGGAAAGGTTATCTATTTAGAGATTACTTAACATGAATGAATATTTCTGCATTTTAAAAGTCATATAATCATATATTTATATAATGCATTTTTTCTTACTTCAATGTCCGTTGAACCAACGAACTTGAGATTCTCTGTTTACCAAGTGATGATTGGAGCCATAGTTTTGCGGATGATGTCGATTGAAACAATCAAATGCTGGATATACCATACCAAGTATATGGGAAGTTTAATAATGATTCATGTAAAATCAAACAACCAATATAAATTGGGGATGTCCTAAAATAGGGGTACCCCCAAAACATCCATTTTAGTAGTATGTTCCGTTATAAATCATCCAGCTATTGGGGTACCCATATTGATGGAAACACCCAAATCATGATCATGGGCCAAGAAGATGGTGACCAAAGCAACGCCCGTAAGCCGAGACAAAGACATCGCACCATATTGCCAGTAAGTCTCGTGTTAGATAATGTCCAATGTTGGATATATAATGTTGGTATGTCTTTTGTGCTATATTTTATGATGGTGTCTTCCCATTTATCATATGAGCACATAGCCTCAGTCAAGTGGTGCATACCCGCATAATGACAATGTGTCAAGACGCTGGTGGAAGCGCCTCCCCACTTCAAGAAACGCCGTTGCAATATCTCTTTGAAATTCGATTTTCATATGGGTGTTTCTATGGTTGGACATCTCCTATCATATATAGATCTGATGATGGATATTTCATAACATAGACTATTCCTCGTATGTTGTTTCCATATTGGGTTGGACCGTCCTGATTTTTGCTAGTTGGGCCCCAGTATACTGACAATGTTTCGAGGGCACTGGGATCTTACATCAATAAACATTGAAAAACATCCATCAGAATCTGTCAATCTATGCGAATCTATTATTTTCATGGAACATAAAGCTTGCCCTCTGATAGTATGTATATAATATATAATATACAATATATGATAATAATAATAAAAATAATAAGAATAAAAATAATAAGAATAAAAATAAAAATAATAATAATATATATAATACGTATATATATATATACATACATATTCCATTGCAAGCTTCAAGCTAGGGCCGCCATCCGCCCTTAAAACTGTCATACCAAGTCGCTTGACTGGAAGGTCACCAAACCTCAACGACTGCCCAAATTTGACGGAGAATCCCAAGACAAATAAAGATTTCCATGGGAAAATTTAGGAAAATCCATGAAAATTCATTATGATTGGGGATGTGATAGGATTTAATGGGATAAACCCTCTGGTTAGTTAACATAGCTATGGAAAATGACCCATTTATAATCCTTCTACAAGTTTACCGGGTCAGGTTGGCTCACCTGATTTTCTAGGGAAAACACAGGTGAAAACAGATACTTGGGCCCTAGAAAAACACAGCTGGAAAAAAATAAATACCACCTCACTAGAAAATCAGCACACACACAAAACGGCATTTTAGACCCTGAAATGCCAAAAATTTGGTAGAAAATTGAAACCTGATCCTTGGGCTCCGGCGAAAAATGCGGAGCTTGATGTCATAATTATTTAGCATCAACATCTGAGCTATGATATTCTAGAACATTCATGTCTGGCCTCCTCCCCTCTCCCGAGATTCGATTTTTTGGATTTTTCGAACTTTTCGAGTCTTCTCTCAAAGCGTCCTCCAAAATGAGCCCTTCCCAGCCAATAGTCGCCATGAATTCAAATTCAGAAACAATCAGAAATATATCGATACATGTTGCTATGATAAACTATGATATTTTCATATATTTTAATATACGCGCTGGTATTTCATACTACCTCCGGGGCTTCGCAGCCTGGCCCGCCCCCCACATTTAAATGTCGTTACCGTACAGCATGCTGCAACTCTGTACAAAAACATACCGCCTCAGTTTCTTTCACTTCTTTCACTTCAGCAGTTTTTGGTCATAGAAGTTTCAAACAATGACTCGAAAGGAATGTGATTCTCTAGAAGTGACGCGCGCTGTTTTAAATCCAGTGCTTGATTTTCTAGAGGCCACAATTTTCCATACATGTGCCTCCCACATTTTCAAGACGCCTGCATCCAGGTCCATATTCGAAAACCATCGAAAACCTATATTCGAAATCGTTATTTTCACATATTGCCACAATGCGTCACATGTTTTCACATTGTACACATGTTCTCCATATGTTCATTTTTATATAACCCCATCCCAATGTATTTTAAGGTGTTTTCATGTTCTCAGATTTATCAGACTCGCAATTCTGGTTTAGGCGTTTTGGACTTGATTATAGAATATTTCAATATTTTTGGCGTACCCTTATAAAACAGCAGTTTTTGGTCATAGAAGTTTCAAACAATGATTCAAAAGAATGTGATTTTCGAGAAGTGACGCGCGCTGTTTCAAATCCAGTGCTTGATTTTCTAGAGGCCACAATTTTCCATACATGTGCCTTCCACATTTTCTAGGCGCCTGCATCGAGGTCCATATTCGAAAATCCATATTCGAAATGACTATTTTCACAAGTTTTCTGTATATTAATCATATTTCATTTTTAATCCCAATCTATTTTCATGTGTTTTCAATTTCTCTGATCTACCAGACTCGCAGCGACGCAGGTACTCAAAGTTCCAGCCCAAGCGCTTCGGATTGGCTGTTGTCCAATTGCGAGATGCGGCAAGTGTTGCAAACTTGGACAGGAGAGAGATGGGACTAGATTTTAAGCATGTTTAAACAAAACAAAATGACCTACCAGTGCCCCTCTAGAAAATCAGGGACCACTAGAAACTCTAGGAACGTCCTCCCAGAGATGCTAAAATTATGCTCCTGGATTTTGGGCACTTAAGCTACCCAGAAAATCAGGGTCTCCCGACTCAGAGGTCTCCAAAAGTTGTTCTGTAGAAAATGACGGGGTTGATAAAAGCAGCCTTTCATCAAAATCGAAGAATTTTCGCGCCAGATTATCAGTCCTTCTTAGGGGGGTTGACCCCCCTGAAATCCTAGAGGAAACTCACACCGGTATTTTCAGAAACATAAGTCTAACTCAACTAAACTAGAAAGACAGAGCCCACTAGAAATTCATAGGCTGACTCTCCAAAATTGGGTCCGTAAAATCCGCATCTTCCGCGCCAGAAAGTTAGGCAGTTAACGAGCCGGATTTCCTAAGGAAAAGGGAACCAGTATTCAGAAACATAAGTCTAACTCAACTAAACTAGAAAGACAGAGCCCACTAGAAATTCATAGGCTGACTCCCCAAAATTGGGTCCGTAAAATCCGCATCTTCCGCGCCAGAAAGTTAGGCTCTGTCAACTTTGAGGTGCTTAAAATAGCCACGCTAGAAAATTAAGGCCCCTATGAAAGCAGCCGATCCCCAGAATACAAACCTGGGATGACTAGGAAATGAAGGCTTACAGGGGGGTTGACCCCCTAGACTTTCTGGCGGAAACTGGTAAGAGGATCATTTATAGATGTTATGATTTAGCTGTTAAGGATGGTGGTTTTTGATAGCTGTGTGAAATAACCAATGGTTAATTGGTCTTTTGGGTTGGCGCTTTGTAGTTTGAAATCTTCGGTGTAAAAACACTAAACATCACTAAACATCACTCAAGTGTAATGGAATTGTTGTGATCCCGCAGCTTGAAGCAAATCACCGCAGAAACTTAGGGCGAATTGGTGCTACTTCTAACAGACACCATCCCATCTTCAGACATCATTCAAATCAAACGACGTAGAGAACCATGGACCACAAGTTGCATCTTGTTGAAATTTTGATTTAGAAGTCATTTCTTTCAAGAGAACAAATGGATGTCAACCATCACAGCGTCGGATGCCGAGGACTCTCAAGCGGACAAACCACGGCACAAAGGGATTGAGTTCAGGGATATTTCAAATCACAACTGCAATCAATAGAGGTATATATTTTTCCACTAATAGTTAACCCATAATAGGTATTCTAACATATTCCAACTCATATAAGTGGATTAATAGATGTACCCATCCATATTCCAACATATTCCAACATAATAGATCTTCCAACATCTATATGATAATGTAATAAGTAATACCCTCTGGTAATTTAACATAGCTATTGAAAATCACAATTTTTAATGGGAAAATCCACTATTAATGGTCATTTTCAATAGCTACGTTAAATTACCAGAGGGTAGATGTATCCCCATATGGGTTGTAAGATCCACCAGGTGGTCGATGTCGATTAGATTAGCTCCAAGTGGCTCAGTCGATCCGCCGGAAGGGATTCGTTGATGATGAAGCGCACGGCCGATTTCCTGAGCCAGGGACGGTTTAAGCTCCAGAAAAGACATGTGATTCACTCATGATCAAAACGTATATGGGGATGGGTCAAAACCCTGGTACCTAGTGAACCCCAAAATAGCTGGTAAATGGATGTTCATCCCACTAAAAATGGTATTAATAGGTATTGATCCATACCCATATATTTACATATATTTACTATTGATTGAATCAATCAACTTGTCTGAATTACAATGTTTCTTCACTCACTATAAATGATCAAAGACTATTCTGGCTAAATCATTGCAATTCACTAAACTGAAATGAACCAAGCATAAATAAGGCTAGTTTAGGATAGTGGCCCCAATCCAAACCCATCATTCCAATAACGTCACAGTGAGGTCGCAACACTGGCTGCACCGTTCAGGAAGGCGATGGAAATTCTTCTCTCATCTCTCAACTGGGAGCAACCGCAACAGAAAGAGTCCAACCAAGTCGCAGCTATTGAAACATGGTGGGCTTTCAAAACGTACAGCAAGGATGGGTTTTGGGTACAGAAGTGGGGTGAACTACAGAGTCGAGATACTTCTGCAGGTTGTTAACAGTAACAAGTTTGAACTACGGGCAATGTTCATGGCGCTTTCAGCTACTTCCAGTTGCAATTCAATTGATTCAATGGCTTTAGTGAAACATCTGCACAGGAAAGACATTCAGACACTGCCCCTTCCCTTCGTGTCAGTTTGCTACAAGGCTTTCAGCCGTGCTTTTGGGCCGTCGGCAAGCTTGGGGGATCTGGAAAGTGTGGCAATTTGATTTAGATCTGCGACATGCTGCTTACAGGGTCCGAAAAAGGTTTGCTCTCCTACTACCTGACATGTGTAGAATATGTTGGTTGATGTTTGCACTGCACAAATTTCGGCAACAGCACTATTCAAAAGATTTGGAACCTCAATAAAATGTCCAGTTTTCCAGCCCGGACTCTTGCCTGGGCCGGACTGTCCGAGGTGCGTTTAGGTTTAGGGGTTTAGGTAGACCTGTGAACATACAAAGTGTATACAAGAAACCCATTTTTGTCTTTGTGCGTTTTGTTTTCCCAGTTTTTCCCCTTTTTTTCCAGGAAATCTCAGGACACCCAGTGGGTACCATCGGGATGATGCCGCAAAAAGGATGACCATCATCCATACTTTCTGTGGTGTTTCTTCCCCCGTTGGTAAAATCAGCATGAAATCATCATGTTCATTGTTTCTCCCATGCTATCGCCAGATTTGTCGATTTTATCTCAAATAGTCATACCGTATCTGATATTGTATAATATCCCATCTAACTCTAGTTATATATATAGTATTGTTATTATTTTATATTTTATCTATATATATTGGTTCACCTTTTCTATTTGTCTTTTGGGGGTTGCTCTACTGTATACAGTGTTGTAACATGATATTTTACCCAGAATTGGGATTCACCGATGATCCACACTACACGCCTTTTTTTGTGACAAAAACCAAAGCTCCCTGTTGATTTTCCTCTATCTGATATCCCCATGGCCACAATCCGTGGCTTGGCTGCCAAGCTTCAATTCTTCGATTTTGTTCTGAGATCCCATTGAGCCAGACACATCCAAGACGCACACCTCAATGGTGGAGCATTGGCTTTCTTCCAGACTCTGTCAATTGAGCCAATCTGAATTTGTTACGTTTCTAGGCATACGGTGATTTTAACCTTCAAACTTTTTGGAAAATCTTGAGTAGATCATGGTTGGTTGGTGATCATTACCATTCTATATCATTTGGGGATACGATTGTCATGGTATATACATATATATATATACAAATACACACACACATATTATATATATATATATGCAGTACATATTTTTGATATATATATATATGTATAATTATGTATATATATATACAATACCGATGTCATGAGATATACGTAAACATATATGGCCAACAGCAAACGATTTGGGCCTGCCCTAAATTGTGGGATACCCGTGAAACATGCAAAATTGCTGTGTCTATGTATGGGACACATATGATACATGGATTTTGGTGCCCTGTTTCGTGGACAAAACCATATTGTCCTTGTGAGGACAAAAAACTGGCCAGTTTATCCTTTCACATTCTTTCCTTTGGGTTGCACAATGGATGCAAACACCCTCTATCAATCAAGCAGCCAATCGAAAAAAATAGAACCAGAACAAGATGAACAAGTACGTCTATGGTTGGGGCCAAGAGGAGAGGAAAAGAACAAGGGATGTTTCTGAACAGTGGAAACTGATGGTGGTCTCACCCTATGAAAACTAATTAGGAGCCATTGGGCATAATCACAACAGGATGAGCTGGAACATTGAAAATTCATGAAAACTCTATGTTTGAAACCACCAGCCGGGAACTCATATCTTTAGCTTCTACAAACGAGGATGAAGATATGCTAGGTGCGACAGCTTGATTTTGACATGGCAAAACCATGCACAACCAGTTCCTTCAAATGAAAGCAAACTTTTGTGTCAGGAAGCTATATGTATTCGGCTTTCTCCAGCCAACTACTTTTGCCCGTGCTAAGTCTGCCTTTGCGCTTCGACCCCGACGCTTCAGAAACATCACCACCGGCCAGTGGCTATAAGAGCTGTGGATCTGGGAATGTAGGTTTTGCTGCCAACCAAACAAACGCGCTGTGGTTCCCACGTGGTGTTCAAGGAAACTTTGCAGCATTCCAGAGATCTTGCTCCATGAGATCTCCATCAACCGTGCCCTTCTTTTTGCTCACTATTCAGGAGGAAAGGTCGGATCGCTTGCAACACAACTATAGATCATTGCAGCGCATGATGCATACTTGGTGTGCTGCTCTTTCCTGGTCCCATTCGGTGTATTAATCCTGACCGATGTTGTTTTTTCCCTTTCCAAGCCACAGACTCTTTGGGGCAACGGGGCGACGCAGAGTCCATTTAGGAGGGATATCATCATCCGAGTACATAGCTTCAACTTTGATAAACCACCTATTCTTGATTTCCAGTTCCCGTTGGTTGACTCCCAAGTTTTCCGGCTTTGAATAGCCTTGAAACATCATTTTTCGCTTGCTAGACCCCTTCAAGTTTTGCTACTAAGATCTCAATACAAACAAATATCGCTGCAAGTGCAAGGGCCGAAGGTTAGTTATGTACCCCTTAATCCCCATCACAGACCTAATATAACCCTCCATGATCACGGATTACTATATACTCCATTTATTGGTACCATGGCTATCTACCCAAATGTTTGAACATGGATTAACATGGTTGTACTATGTTGTAATACTTTGATTTTTCTTAAATTCCTCTGTTGTTGTTGTTGTTGTTGTTGTTGTTGAAGAAGTAAAACCCTGCCCCAAAAAAACCAACTCCGAGTGCCAAGGGTCCAAATCCATCGGTTTTCGTTCCGCTTCCACGTTGGTCGCCGTGCCCTCGGCGTTGACGTCAGCAGCTGCCGCCTATCGCGGCTGGAGAGATCTCATCGCATTAGACGACTTTCCATGAATACAAATGTGGAGGTTTCCTGAAATATGGGTACCCCCAAACCATCCATTTTAATAGGATTTTTCATTATAAACCATCCATTTTAGGGGAATTCCCATTTATGGAAACCCCCATGTGAATGCGAGGAGTCATTTTCTTGTGCCCCGACACCACTAAATTGCCAAAGTACACATTGCCGAAAGCTTCCGACATTTTTCACGTCTAACTCCTACAACATACAAAGATTCATTCTCATCAGCCGCCATGGACGACGTGGGAAGGGCTCCTGACTTTGAGCAAATTGACACATTGCGTACATGTGACACCAATCTGCGAACAGCAGCACGTCGGTGGGAGGCAAGCCAGGCCAATGTGCGCGTCATCGACTTTTTCAGATGTTCCCAAAGGAAATAACAAAGGCCACGTAGACCTGTCTGATGTCATGGAAACAAACAAAGAGACCTTGACCTGTTATGGAAGTTGTGGCCGGCACATGCCGGCACGATCATTGTATGGGCCGATACAAATTCACCCTTGCTCCCTATGGTGAGGGCAAAGTTTGGTATCGAGCTCACTCTGCAGAAAGCACTCATCTGCAGACCGTGTAGCCGGGATGCGAGACATCCTGTGGCCCGGTATGTCCTTCAGGTCGCAAAAGAAGAAGCAGTCGCACATCCGAACAAGCGACCACCTCGCTTCGCCTTGTTTTTTGGAGGATGAGGTATGTCTGAACAATCGAACATGTGTTCCTACAGCTGGAAACCAGAAACCTGGATTGCACAGATCAATGATTTCACGTGAGTGCATCTGAGTTCTGTTTGTGAGCCGTTTTGGCAGCGACTGAAATATAAAAACAACTGGGCATTGTTGTTCCCGTGACAAGGTGTTTTCCATCAATAGGAAAGATGTAGTCTCAACACACATTGTGTTCTTCCACCATAGATGCGGGGTGAACAACAATAAGTGAGGGTTGAACCAGCAAAATTTGCGGTTTAACCAACATAAAATACCATGAAAGAACACATAAACAGTGTTTTTTTTTGTTTTTCTGGCATAGATAATGAACAAATGGGATTTGGCCGTGGCTGAAAATGATTGCCACCAAAATTTTTGGGTTCAACTTTCGATGCTAGAAACAAAAGATGTTATGGGTCAACTGGTGCCCTTTTTCACCTGTTTTTTCAGCCATAGCTATTTAAGCCGTGCTATCCTTGGGTTCATAGCTGCCTATAGCTGGTCATCTGGTCCGGGATCATCCCAATCGGGGGAAGAAGCCAATCAGCCAATCAGATAGGGATACAGAGAATTGTTTGTTCTTAAGGATCCATAAGGATCCAAACAATTAATGGTTCAGATAGGTGAAAAAAAACATCCTATGTGAAAAAAAAACGTTCCTATGTGAATTGAAGGTTCTTCGTGACAATTAAAAAAAAACACATCCCTAACTGCAGCATGAAACATGGCCAGCTGCGAAATCAACATCTTTGAAATCAATCAGCAATCCATTGTAGGGATGATGTATCTCACATTTCTACTAGAAATATGAGTCATAAACTTTGCTAATGGTTCTAATGTTCCTATAATCATGGTGATTATTTCAATTACTAGTATATCCTATAAATTTAGTTAAATGGTGATTAGACATCAATAATCCCATAATCATGGGAAGGTCCCCTCCTAGGCGTCGTGCGTTTTTGAACACACAACGCCTTTAAAACCTGCATTTCGTGAATGTTTTAAAAATGCATCTTCCAAGAGGGGTCTCCGAAGTAACTTTTTTTAACCTCATCGCGCATACATTGCTTTCAAAGCTTTGGACAGGTGTGAGACACAGTCGTTCTTTTCTTGAGATCGCCACTGCATATATATATATATATACATATGTCTATATATGTATTATATATATATATTTTTTGTATATGTTGTATATTTCCCAGGTGACGGGTCAGGTCGTCTGGCAGGTGGAGCCACTGCATATATATATATATGTCTATATATGTATTATATATATATTGTATATGTTGTATATTTCCCAGGTGACGGGTCAGGTCGTCTGGCAGGTGGAGCCACTGCATATACATAAATATGAGCCCGGTACTCCTATATGGTAACTATGACATGAGCCAGAACAACGCAACAAGCAAAACCAAGGTGAAAGCCATGAAACAAAGCAACATTCCACTTGTGACACGAAGACATGAACATAAGCAACAAAGACGTATCGAAAATGTCTGAACCAAACGAAAGACATGAGATCATTTTATTTTCAAAACTATTCTAACAACGCACAAACAAATGAACCGCGTGTCAAGAACGCACATGCAGGAACGTTAATAAACAAGAACGTTATCATCCCCCCCCAACCCCCCCCACCCCCCCCCCCCCCCCCCCCCCCCCCCCCACCCCCCCCCACCCCATCCCACCCCCCCGAACAAACCCTGGCATGCCAACACGCAACTATAAACGCAACAGCGTCAAGAAACACAGCAAAACGCGCGGAACATGCAACGACGCACACGAAAACAAGGAAGCACGTGAGATGACATGGATGCTTCGGCAGTGACGCAAACATGAAAAAATGACAACACTCCGCGACGCCCTCGAGGGGACCTTACCATAATCATCCCATAATCATTATATAATATTGCGTCAGAAAGAAGTTCATACTCTGCACTCCCTTGGGGCGCTTCAGGTCACGAATACCTTTAGATTATCGCCTTGCTAACGAGATTCGTTACTAACGAGATTTGGCCAGCAGAAGTCACAAGACAACAAGACAATAACATACAACGCGACAAATCAATATGATAGAGGAAACATATGAGATAGTATCACTATAATAGCCGTTAATGTATCACTAATATGACTGAAAGGAAACTAGTGTATCAGCAAATCAGTATGTATCACTACTATGATATTAATCAGTAAATCAGCTACATCAGTATCAATAGTATTAGTACTGATTAATATACTTTATATAGTCATATATATATATATACTGATTTACTGATATACTGATATACTTACAGTGATTATTGTTTATATAAACCAGATATAAACCATATTTACTATAAGTATATCAGTAACATATCACTCACAGATCGGTCAAGTCACTGGACCGAATATCCCGAAGACAGCCCAATATTCAAAAAGAGATAGAAAGCTACAGTTCCATTAGAAATAGATCATCGATGCGCAACTGAAAGGTATACAAATATGTATATATATACTATATTATATATATATAGATAGTATAATATGTTGTATAATGTTGTATAATATGGTATACATATATGTATAAAAAATCTATGTATATATATAATTATACAACAGTATACATAGGTTTTTTATTTGTCCATCTTTTGCTTTTGGAGCATCTTGAAAACGGGATTACTATAATATATGGTTTATCAGAAAACAACATGAAGTGTGTTAATTGTGTAGCGTAATACTCTGATAGATATATATATATATAGTGATATTGGCAATATATCATATACAATGATAAATATCTGGATATTGTAGTAATATCTAATAATCTAATATTCGATTAAATGAGTAAAATCTGATATATAGGGTATATTCAATGATAATATATATATATGTATATATATGTATATATCCGATACTATCTGGTATTTGAACATAGTAATGGAAAACGGTCCATTTATGGATGATTTTCCTATATTTGCCTATTAAAACTTATGATCTTCCATAGCTGTGGGTAAATGATCATAATTCACACACCTGAAAAGTTCGGCTATTTTGGGTTAGTTACCCCTACCAACCACTATGCGCTGTAAGGTCCAAAAATAATTTACCCAGAATAAGATACCATTTGGGAATGGTTTACACCACCCATCCATGGTGATTTTAAGGGACATTTAGGGGATGGATTCTTGGCATTCCATCAGTGGCTCCAGGCGCCTCAATGGTCACCAAGCCAAAGACTGCCTGTGTAGCGTCATGGTGACCCGGCGGTGGATTTTCAATGGGATCTACCAAGAATTTATTGGGAGATCCACGGGATATCAACGGGATAGCACTGGGATAACAATGGGGATAACAATTGGGATACTGTAATAATTGGGATAACATTTGACATAATAACTGGGATAGTCATTGGGAGACAATGGGAAATTTGCCCTCTGGTAATCAATCTTCAATCTTCAGTGCTTTGGGATAGGGTAATCACTATGACCGGTTCACCAAAGATGTGATTTTTCACATTGCAGATTATGGGATTTCATTGGTTAAACATCAACAATCTCATAATAATCCCATAATAATACTATGTTTACGAAAAAATATCCCTATCACTGTATCCAATACTCATGACCATTTTACCAGAAATATGATTGAACATGCTCATTGAGTATTAGATATGTGGTTTATTAGACTGATCTATGTCAGAATGCTGACTAGAATTTGTAATATACTGTAGGAAAATTGACATTATGGGTTAACCCCAAATAATTATGGGAATATGATTGGGGATTACCCAACGATCTTGGTCAAACAACGAAGGATCTTAGCCAATCATTTCTATACGAGGGATGTGTGCTGATGTAGCGCCAGGATTCTGATATGTGGGGTTTACTCCACCATCCTAATTGGATATATATATATATATTATACATATTTGGTTTACGACCAATATTGTAGAGCCCATAATCATTGGATATAATGATGCTGTAGATATGTGAGCTTATAACCCCAGTTATATGTGGAAAACATAGGGTTAATTTTGTATATCCAGGAATGGTGCAGCCCGTAGAATGACCTCATCATTGGAACCAGACCTTCTCAGGAGGTCTTTGGTAGGGAAGTATAGTCCCATTGTTGAAGTTGTTGCTTGAGTTCGTCTAAGTCTAATTGTATGTTTGTGGTGGATTGGTTGCTGCTTCCATTCAAAGTCCAATGGCACATCTTACCTCGAGTAGCCGTGATGACCACTATCAAAACAGAGGTAAACTGATTTCTCTGTCAGGGTCAACATGCAACATTAATATGTTTGTTGCTTGAAATCCGCTTGGTGAAATTGGTCCTACCGTGCCCAAATCTTTTCCTTAATCCCCTTCTTCCCATCACCGCCTGCATGGCATTCTTGGGCATCGATGAATATTCCACGCGTGTCTTCAGGGACAAAGGTCCTGCCTGTGCCGCAGAATGAAATTGCTCATGAACTTGTGATATATATATGCAGCGGATTACATAAATGTGTATATTTATCTATCTATATATATAATATACATATATAATCATATACATATATCAGGTCTGCACGCGATCCCTGAATCATATACAAGTCTGGTGGGTGTTGAATGTATAGCCATCATGGTTCACAGTGTTATCCCCATGATTCCTGTACCCGCTGGTTCTTCAGCAGCGTTCAGTCAGGCTGACCTCAAGAGTTCGAGGGATACCAAGAAGTCTGCTAAAATTGCCATGAAACAATTGCTATGGGCACCAAACACCAAAAATAAATTCTTGTGATCTACTTCCCAGAGGTTGACCTTAGAAACTTATATAAAACCATCACTAGTTTGATGTTTGGGAAAAACTACAGGAAGCCATACAACTTACATCACATATGAATGTTTTTACCACAACTTACATACATTTGTTTACCACTCAAATATGGACGTTTCCTGGATTCCTGTTCCCCAAAAATGTTCCCGCCTGGCTGAAGTCCGGATCCGGCTCGGCAGGCGCAGACACAGCGGGGTTGTCCAACCTTGCCATGGATCCATGTTTTTTTTTTTTCGGAACGATGGGATCATATGGGATCTATGGGATCTCATGTCTCTCTTGAATCGTCAAGTTAACTAAACAGGATTCAAACTCAGCAAACAAAGCACTTCATGCCAATGGTACGGCAATCCGATCCCCCTAATATTTAGCCCGCCCCCTAAAGGTGCCAAATATGCGTATCTAAATCCCCTGCTACACCATGGTTTCTGATGTTTCTGCAGGGTATATTAGACGGGGGAAAGGGATAATTACAATAAGACCACTTTCCAAAACTTGACAACTCCAAATGGTTCAGCTTCTGCTCGCCAATTTCACTGGAAATAACTGATCATGTCTTTTCCTACTCAATGGGTGTACAATGCTTCCTTTCAAGCACATGTCCTCCTGAAAAAAAACATAAAAAATAAACATGGTTCAATGGTTCAACCATACCTCAGATCGTCCACGACGCCCTAATCTGCACCTACTCCCCAAACAACCATTCATGTGGGTAACGTTCTGTAGGGAGATTCTATGGCCCATTGCATGGCTTCAATTCAACTTAGGGGTGCCTTCAAAAGTGTCACGACGCACATCCATTCCAGGCAAGGAACACATCATCATCCTTGAAATCATGAGTGACCCCCAACCTGCAGATGGCAAGTCCCAAATCGCAATAGGGCAAAACCCATGACAAACTGCATCAAAATTTGGGGTATCCTATACATTACTACAATACACTGTACTAACTATCCATACTGTATAATGTATAATTATATATATATAATATATATATATATATATATATTATATTTATATTTGAGACAAGCGCCATTTGGTCGGACTACTTCTCTGGATTACCAAACCTAAAGAGGAAGAGGCACTGGTGTGATATCAACGCTGATCTCCATGCTTTTTTAAACGCTGATCTACGAATATCTACGATGGCGATTTCCATTGGTCTATCCCTCAGAAGAAACAACCTTCAGTAGCCCTAATTTGTTCAGTTTGTGTAACGTTTTGATTTGAAACTTTACCCGCAGAGTGGACCATGGAGTCACATTGGGTCATCATCCTAGCTGGCGTAGCGACCAAAGAAAACAACAGAAGACCCTTTTGGATCCTTTTGGTTGGCAATAGTCCCCAGATCCGCTGTTGCAAGGAAGTATCAACCCCCAATAAACAACCATCTCGCTGAAGTGTACGAACTCACCAATCTGAAATAAAATCATGATTAGGTCACTGTGAGGTCGTCTTAATTCACACAGCACTGTTTCTTTCCAATTGATTTCCACAGCCATTATGGTTGACTTGGGCCCCTAAAAGCGGGAACTCTGTACCCCAAAATTGGATGATATTCTTCTAGGAGGAACACTTACTCCTTTCTAATGAGATCTTCTCATACTGGTATGGCATTTACCGACCATGACACAGCTCTGCAAGTGAAAATTCACCCGCCCTTTCCACTGGGCGCCAAAACTCCGCACGTTCACCGTACCAGGTCCTGCCCCAACACTGCGATGGAATGGGGTGAACTGAACTGCCTGATGACGCCAGCGTCATCAAATAAAGATCTGCATTCCATTCATTCCATGTCCCATTTCTAAGGGTTCAACGCAGCAAATCTACATGCCACTACCCATTTAGCAATTTCAGGAAGCGAAACTAAGTGCCCAAACCCCCAGAGGTGACCCACAATATCCCCCAATATCCTAAAGGTTTGTTAAGGGCATTAAGGGATGTTAAGGGTCTATGAACCACCAACAACCACCGTTTCTAAGATCAGCATGGCTTCTGAATCAGCTATGGGGGGATCACCTTTCCGGCCTGTCGACCACGGATCAAGGGACATCGAAACATGTATCCGTTGCCATGATTCACGGCATGGAAAACAACATGTGTCCTTCTTGTTGGTGAAATCAGCCCTGCTGGCTACAATTCTTGCTGGCAAAGGCTTCATGTTGGGTTGGCCCACATGTTTGGTGGATTTTGGTGGTAACGTTGCCATTTATATATATATATATAGTTTAATCCAACATGTGTGAGCTAAAGCATATATTATCCATTATTATCCAACATAAATCTAATGTTTTTTCACACCCATCAATCTCAATGATTTTTTACCAGGTTTCCTACATCTCTTATCACCAGCATCGGTGAAAATGTGGGTTGCTCTGAAAATAGGCCATCCTTAATTTTGATAAATCTTGATAATGTATTTTGACCACATAAAACGGGTTCATCAACTACCCCAAATTTTGATGAATTTTGATAATTCATCAGCAGGTTCCCTATGCAATGATTGGGGGTCAAAACCCAATGGATTTGTTGTGATCATCCCCGCAAACATTGTCATTTGGGGGCATACCCAATTTTCAGACACACCCATGTGAGCCACTAAAAATACCCCTATCCATCCCTATCCCATCTGATTATACTAGTTGGTTGAAAACGGTTTCCCTACTATGTGTTAGTTCATAATCCCCAACAACCCAGCTTTCTACAAACTCCCCGAAAACCGACTTCAATCAGATCAAATCGGCCAGGGTATCCCTATAATGACCAATCAGTTAGACTATTTTTGATAGCTCATGGTGTTGAATAAATCAGGTCCTGTTTCTCCTTTCCCGTGGGCGTTGCAACGGAACCAGATCCGCGGGAGTGTGTACCGTGCTGCGGCGCCGTGACGCATGCGGGGCCGGGGGCCTACCAGGGCTGGGGGGGCTGGGGTGTTGAGGAAAATCACTGAGAAATATATGGGGAATGGGGATTTCACCAGTAAAAGAAGGTGATTTAATGGGATTTGTAGCTGATTTGTGATAGCTAAGTTGATTTATTACTCGGTCAACTATGGTAAATGGGGGATATAACTATAGTCAATGGGTTTGCAGACCAACTTATAACCGGGGGCCCTCACCGTGTAGCATCTGTTAATGAAACATTAAAAATCCCCATGTATTACCATGTATAGATGATTTTCCTATGAAAACCTCTATCCATAGTTTTTTTTCCATTGACATGTTTGATTACCAAAGGGTATGGGGATTTATACTTCCCATTGAAATAGTGTTTCAACCATCAATCCACCTCTACTATATGGGACTAGTCGTGTCAATGGGAATGTGTCAATGGGAATGTGCCTGGGATCAACTATTAATATGTTCTACGTATTCCTATCGACCTTCCATATATGGTGATGTTTTACTATCATCAAAATGGAGATTCAAGCATAAACAACTAAAATAGTGGCATTTATACGTTTCTATACTTTTCTTTATCCACACACCTATATTGTAAGTGACTTAATTTACGCACTACCCCATTTCATGTATTGGATCATTGAAACCTTCCCAAGTAACAATGGTTATCCCGCAGATTTTTCCAAGTAAGAATTTCATGACATTGCCCATTCTCAATGGAAATATCACATAATTTGTTTAAACGAGATGAAACAAACACATTTTTCGGATGAATATGTAATTAGCTATTCAGAAGGATTTGACTGAACATAAACGGGAACACGCATTTATTTAATTTCAACATAACCCACTTAACAGGAACCATCTTTTCCAGTCGTTAACAAAAGAATAAAGGGTGCGTGTGGCTCATGCATGTTTATTCCTGATTGCTTTGAAGCATGCCTGCGTTCAAGCTGCACTTCCGCTGAAGTCCGCTTATGGTGGAACCTATGCAGGCATTGCTCCAAGATATGCTGCAAGAATGAAGGGTCCGGGTAGCTTCTTCAAATTACATTGTGCACCGGCTGCACCACAGCCCAGCTCCATTGCACCACGGCACACGGACATTAGAGGTGAAACCAGCATCCTTATGGTGCACCATCGAAAAGACTATTGCTGCCACTTAATCTTGGAAACAATTGTTCTTGGATATTGTTGGGGAGAATTTATGCCCAAAGGAAACATATGCACCTACCCAACCAAGGTTTAAGCAGCCAATTAGCAACTAGCCAGTAAGTGGGATTGATTTACCCAGTTAGACATGGAATAACCACTTGCTAACGCGGAACAAAATAGGCTTAGTACACCCATTGTTTCTGTTCTTCACTTTTCTTGCCACAAATGTAGTGTTGTAACATGCTACAACACATGTTCCTTCGTAAACGGTATCCCATCAGGATCCCAGATTCCCCCGGTCATTGGCAAGCAGGGAAATCCCACGAAATCGAACAAAATTGTGGTTTTCGTAGGAAAATCACCTCTAAATGGAAGTTTATAGCAGGGAAAATCGCCTAGAAATGGATGTTTGAATGGGAACATCCACTATAAATAGAGGTTTTAGCTGGGCAAACCATCCCAAACTCGACATCAGGACCACCCCAGCCGCGCCCCGAGGAGACGTTCTGCACCTGGCAGTGTGGTAGCGATGCTCCATCGGCTGTGGCTGAACATGTTTCTTCATTATACTCATTCCAAGTGTCATTTGGAGGTAAAGCCACTTTTCAGACACGCATCTATAATCCTCTATATCTATCTATTTATATATATATATAATACTATACCATTCTACCCCCATCAGATCACCATTAGATACCCATGATTAACCCTTTAATAAGCCTATTCTCAAGCATCCCCCAAAAAGATGGAAAAGTACTGAACACTATTTGAATACGATCTTGCTGTTCTATCTTTTTAGGGGTTGCTACACATTATCTAATCAAGTATTAGCCCTTTATAAACCCACATCACCATTGCCAACCCATTATGAACATTTTTCTACCATGATGAACCCATTATCATTCCCATTATGGGACCGGCCACAATTATAGAACGGAAGTTGAGGAGTACGAAAGTACGGTTCTTTACCGTACCCTGTTGTTCCATAATTCCCGTTTCCTCAGAACGTTGGAACAACAACTTGCTCTCAACTTACTCCCAACCTTTTTTGTCGTTCTATAATTCTTGTTGTGTTCCATAATTGTGTTTTTCACCATATTTCTCGCATTTACCAATTCTGTTCTATAATTGCGTGCTCTATAATTGCGTATTCTATAATTAAAATTGCAAAAATTCCGTTCTGGTTTCTATATAAATTCTTCCGGGGTCCCTGAAAGATTCATAAAATGATGTGAATACATGTAAGTAACCTCCAAGACTCACACAATCTGCGTGTTGCCGGTAGTTTCAATGGGAATTTGAGGACCGAGGTATCTACTGTACCATATAAGGCCACATTCTTTCAGAAAGGGACGCTCTCAGTCCCCACGTTTCTCAGTCCCCACGTTTCTCAGTTCCCACGTTTCCACATGTCTGGACAGACGACGTGACAGATTACATATGAATCTTTGTTAGGAAAAATGTTACGTCTACGGAATTCATGCTTATGAATCTGTAGTGTCACTAACAAGCAGACTTGAGGAACACCTGACTCTGATTATATTTCTAATTCACAGGAAAGAAAGAGCCACACAGAAAACAAACGATTTTTTTTTTTTGGGCTGACCCCCCCCTTTACCTCTCCCAAGACGGCCTATAGAGCAAACCCAGATATATTATTTTCTTGTCGTGGAGCTTCTTACATTTGTGTTCTGTTCTTGTTCTTGTTTCTTGCTATTTTTCTTGTTTCTGTGGATATCTCATATGCTTACCTGATGCGTCCTGATAATTTGCTTTGAAGAGTGTTTGCAAACGCAACGGACAGGCGTATAAACTAACAAGGTAGACATACCATAGAAATCCCATAAGAACCCAGTGGAAATCATATAAGAATAACATATGAGACTGTAGCAGATAACATGGCCCAGAGAGCCACCTAGAGCCACCAAGATAGCCCAGCTAGGGGAGGGGAGGAATCATCTGAAAATATCATAGATATAACATAGAATTAGTATAGGTACCACAAAGAAATCCCATAAGAATATCATAGATTTCCCTCAGACATCTCATAGGAATTCCATAGAAATATCATAGACATACCATAGAAATCCCATAAGAACCCACTGGAAATCCCATAAGAATACCATACGAGGCTGTAGCAGGCAAGATGGCCCAGAGAGCCACCTAGAGCCACCAAGATAGCCCATCTAGGGAGACACTGTCCTGTCTCCTATTCTGTTTGATTGGTCTCTGCCCCATAGTAAGCAGACTGGGATCCCCTCCATTGCTTCGATTTCCCATGGCCTTGACAAGAAAACAAAAGGAGAACAGGTATAAAGGGAACACGAAGAATAAGATGATAAAAAATCTGGATGGCTCTCTGGGCTATCTTGCCTCAAGCAATGTCATCTGTCTCTAGGTGCCTCTCTGGGCTATTTTGTCTATTACAATGTTGTCTGTCTCCAGATAACTCTCTGGGCTATCATGTTTGCTGCACACTCGTCTGTACCTTGGAGGCTCTTTAAGCCATTGAGTCTTCAGCCTCATCCTTGTCCGTTACACGTGCATCTGTCTCTTGGCAACTCTCTAGGGTATCTTGTCTGCTAGAAAAGTCATTTGTCTCTAGTTGGCTCCCTGGGCCATCATGCATGCAATCATACTTGAATGTTCAACCAAATAAGGATCACGATCCATATTCTGCAAAAGGTCAAAAAAATTAAATAACAATATCTATAAAACGCCAATAAATAGAATTATATTCACGATACTTCTAATCTGTAGTTCAGCTGCAACAAATTCCGGATCGCTTGTCACACTGCCAGCTTCCACTCATGCTGTTTGTTGATTCTGACTGTGCTTTCTCATGTGCAGTCTGGCTCTGCATATCGCTCGCTCTATAAACTTGTGTAAAAGATTCTTCGAAGCAATGGCCTCTGGACCACCTCCTATGCTTTCCGATACCCAGCGTTCCATGAAGAGGACAATGGCGCGAGATGGGATGGTGCGGAAATATGACGAGATCATTCTGCGCTATGCCAATGTTCAACCTTTCATCCCTCGCGTCGATGACATCGTGCCAAAGAACATCTGGGAACGACAAATGCAACGAGCCAGAGAGCTGTTACGTTCCATCCAAGTCTGTGACGAAGAAGGCCGTCGGCAAGATCTTCACCGCATCGTTCGTCGACTTTGCCCATTCGAGGTCGATGAGCATGCTCGTTTTCGTCCGATGTTACCTGATCCCGCTGATGACTGTGCAGATAGTGATTGGATCAATGCCAATCTTCTTTTCTTGCAATTAGTATGGACTTGATCGTCTCGGGCGATTGTTCCAGTGATGCCACATTTATGAACACGTCATGGAAAGACGTATCAGCATATGTCTCTCCGTGCTAGCGATTGGACTTGGATGGTCGGAAAAGAAATTACGTACACTCTGTCTTGCGTTGCATGTTGTCTTCCAAACATTCTCGAAACTCTGCATTCATCATTGCATGTCAACATTGGCAGCCGCATTTTTGATTTGTGTTAGATGTTGTCTTTCGAGTGTTCTCGACTGTCAGCATTCATCTTTGCCTGTCAAGTATTGGTCCGCATATTACTTATGTGCGCATGAACTTCGACAGTCTCGTCGATCATGTTTGTGTTTCATATGTTTACTCTCCCGCAGCACGCCTGACCAGCTCACGAACTTCCTAAGTTTTGTCTTTTGTGCGTCCATCGTTGCTCATGTCTGAGTCAGTGGGGTTGACTCAAGAGATCGAGATGGCGATGGACGCCGACTATCCGGATGGAGCAATTCTCCAAGCCTCATCGCCCGAAGTGCAACCGCCCGAAATCGATGCGCCTCCTGCGAAGCGTCTACGTGGTCGTGATCTGTTTCTCGGACGTATGTTTCCAGCTTTCCAGTATTCGGATTTCTCTAGCCATACAGTTTCGTATTTCATGTTGTTCATATGGCTGTGGCATACCGCTTCATAGACTTGAGTTGTCTCCTGCTTTTCTTTCAGGTTCCGTGCGTTTTCCGATGTGCAGCGCTCTGCCCATCTCGCTCCTCCTCCTCCTGATGTTCGACCTGAACAAGCCAAATCACTCTTGGATGTATGGAAGAACTATCGCACATGGGGTAGCAACAATTATCCAAATCTTCCTGTCCATGTTCGCACAATGATGGAGCTCATGAACTGCATCGCATCCATGAATGTTTCCAACTACCAAATGTCGACGAAGCAGAAGCTTCTTCTCATTATGCTTGTTGATGGTGAACACTGGCGTGCACATGATCGTCAAATGTTCTACTATGAGAATGGTGTGTGGAAGATGAAGCCGTCTCTCACCATCGAAGTCTGGGATCTATTTCTTGCTGTTGAAGGTTTGTTGTTGACCGTCTCGAAGCACTTCGAAGATCAAGAAGGAGATGCAAGACCAGCATGGAATTGGAATGCTATTCGGGATGTTGTCTCTGATACGATCCAAGGACATGTCCATGACGCTCTCCATTTCTTCGGGAATGTGGCCAAAGAAGCAAGTGACCATCTGCGGCAAGTCACATCCAACAAGGCATGGAAAGCACTTTGGCTTCGTCGATGTGCAGACATGCTAGCTTCATTCCGAGTGAATTGGGATTCGAACAAGGTCCAGTCACTCTCAAAGCTTTTTCTTCTTGAATGGGATACTCCATTGCCAAAGTCACAGGGTGTTTGCTTCAGAGACGTGTACTTGGATGCAGATAGGAAACCTGCAAGCAAAAGCCCGTCCAATGACTGCTACATGCATGTGGACTATGCCTTCTACATAGAAAACCTCTTGCAGGAGTATCCGAACATCAATCTCCAACAGCATCAAGAAGGATTACGTTTGTTCTTGGAGTCGCTCTACTTTCAGAACGAACATATCTTTCAAGTGAAACTTTGTTTTTTACATGCCGCATTCAAAAAGGCTTGCACTTCAAAGATGATCTTCGAGATTGGCAAAGGCGGCGATGGCAAGGGGATGGAAGCTTATCTTGATCGTGCTGTATTAGGTGAAGATCAATCTGCAACTTTGGATTGTGGCGTGTTCTTGGATCGACAGGAGTTCCGCAAGTCTGCCGAGTTCGCATGGAACAAGGCGAATGTGCGTATCCAGGAAATGGATCAGCACGCAAGATTCGTTGCAGATCTTTGGAAAAGATTCATCGTCGATGAAGAAATAGATTGTCGTGTCAATTATGGATTTACATCCAAACGACGATTTGGGTCATCTATGAAAGTTCAGGAACTCAACTTTGAGAACATCCCGACCATCGAGGAGTGTCGAGATCGACTCCAGGCTTGTGAGCATCTCAAGCGTCGCATCGTTTGCTTTCGTATGGGGAAGGCTCGCTTCGTGCTTGACGACCATGCAGTGAACTATGAACACGGGGTTTTCCGTCTCATTCCGCAAGATGAGCTGGTCCCTTTCTTGACACATCCTGCAACGGCTTCATGTTTCTTTCGAGATTGGTGCTTGCCCTTCTTTCAGGAAAACTCTTTGGATGAATGTTTGAAAATGATCCTGGATCTTAGCCATGTACATGAGGACTTGGTCAACGACACCAATTGGTTGGCTTCTCGCTTGTCCGGCTGGAATGGCCCTCCTCCAGGCACAGACATTGACCTCCAGACAGAGAACGACGAATTGATCACGATCGTGCATCGGAAAACGCCCATGAAGACATTCATCAAGGAGTATCTCATTTCAAAGGTTGAAGATATTCCAGGAGCTGTGCAGTCTACCCGTGGTCGACGAACCAAGTTGCAGTTCTTTCTTTCTGCCTTGGACCACTCCACCATCAAACTCTTTCGTCAACATGATCAGCATGCTTTCGAGAAACTCTTGGTGGATTGGGCTTCTTTGGCTGCAGCTATGGATGCTCATGGTGGTGCGCTTGCTTTCGGTCAGTGGAAAGATTGGGGCTGCACCTTTGATCTGCGGCATCTGCAGCAAGAATGGGAGTCAAATCTCTTTGTGGACTTGCAAAATGAATGTCAAGGAAATGTCACTCATCACGGAAGTCTCTCATCTCAAATCCGGCCGACTGTAGCAACATTGCAGGAAACAGTGGACTTGGAGGCTTTGCAAGCCTACTTGGAAAGTGGCTCAGACAGAAGGACTTCGCAGCTTCGGGCCTATGTTGATCGTCATGCTTCTGAAGGAGTTCGCGTGGGGCGCTTTTCTACTATCTCTGTCGAGTACTACAAGGCCCCCAATTATGGTCGTTTACTTGCTCGTGGCCCTGCTGCACAAAAACTCACTCGAGAAGCTCGTGGAAAAGCCTTCCCCCATGCCATTGAGATTGATGCAGCTTGTTGCCATCCTCGTCTTCTCTTGCGAAAACTTCGAGATATGGGATTGGACGAGGCAGGTAGTTTCCAGATGCTTCGTCTCTTCTGTGAGAACTACAAGTCATGGCGGTCAGTTTTGGCTCAGTATCTTTGCGTTGATGTCCAGGAGGCAAAAAAGGAACTTATCCGCATCTTCTACGGTGGCAACCCGCGTTTCGATATTCCATGGCTCCGCAAGCTTGGGGAAGAAGTTCAGGCAGCTGCTCATCTGATTCTACAAGATCACAGACATACTCATCTTTCTGATTTGTACAATGATCGCAGACATCCTGAATTCAGTCGGCTTTGTTCTTTGCTATCATTCGATGAAGCTGACCTATTGGACACCATTCGGACCCATGCGCATGTGAAAATGGAGGTTGCTCTCTTTGACGGAGGCATTGTGTCGTGCACATCTGTGCAAGATCTCTTTTGGTTGCATCGTGCTTGCGCAGAAACTTCCCACAACATCATCCCCGTCGAGATCAAAAGTGAGCCGCAAAGTATGAAGACTTTCTTGCATATGTTGGTGTGCAAGAACATCGTGAACATGATGGAAGTCGAAATTCCTTCCACTCCGGCAAACTGTTTGCTCTTTGCTGTTCAAGGTGTTGCACCTCATGTTGATCTCAGTAGTTTGCGCCAAGTTTTGCAAGACAAGCCAGAGTCCTCGCTTTCCGCTCATCAATTCAATGAAGCTTTGGCAGATGCAGACTCTGCAGCCGACACTGCTTGGCAATTGCATTGCATCTCCAAGGATGAGTTGCTCTCCGTTGTCCCAGCGCACCCGATCCTTTGTCATGAACGTTCTGGAGAATGTCAAGGACACTGGTGGTCCTTTGTGATGATTGAGGATGAGGCAAGGCTATTTGATTCTGAGATTCCTTCTTTCGAAGTGACTGCTCGATGGGAAACCTTTGCATCTGCTTTGGAAAAATCTGATGCATTGACTTTCTTCGAACTGAAACAGATGCACTTGAAGACGACTTTCTTCGAACTGAAACAGATGCACTTGAAGACGGAAATGTCGATGTCAGAGGCATATCACTTGCAAGGTCGTGGCCGTGCGGATGGATCCTCCACAGTGAAGTCCGTGCGAACACCCCTCAAGAATTGTGCTCTGTGTGGATCTTGTCTATATCCCAAGCGCAAACAGTTCTCTACGGCAACAGTTTATAGACTCGAAGGTCCCGAGACTGTCCTGCACCAGCCTATGCGATGTGGACAGAAGTCATGCCAAGCCTCCCACTACTACAACTTCGTGTGGAGCAACGGCATCAAGACCAATTCGCTCGATCCCAACCAGGCCGAGTATATCTTCGTGACCGCCAACACCGGGTTCCACGTCTCCTTCCTTGCTTATCACGATGCCCTGCAATTCAGAGGCTACTTGAGCAATCACGCCATCGCCTGGTCCCAAACGAACGCATTATGGGCAGATGACCATGCACATGCTCGATTTCACAAGGACTATGCATTGGCTCGTCTCTTGGTATGGATGAAAAAAATTGCTTCAATCTATTAACCAGTCTGATGCAGTACATATATATATATATATATATTTAATTTTCGTATATGTATGTAAGAGAATATTCATATATATATATATATATCATTATTGTTTTCTGTTGAGCAATTACTTAATACTATTGGTAGCCCTATGTGTATATTATCAGTTTCTCCACTGTGTTTGGAACGAGTCTGTCATGATGAAACAATCAATATGTAGGAATATATATGCATTGTTCTGCAGCATTACAAACAAGGTCTTCTCTGGAATGTCATGAGCGAACTGTCGGTCATGTGGAAATCCACTATGCCAAGCACTTCCATTCAGAAACTTCGCACAATTCGCGTAGATGATCCTGTGCATGAAGGGCATCTTCGGGACTTCCACCGATGGTGGCAAACCATCGAAACTCCCCATCGCATGTCGCAGTCTGTCAAAGAGATCGCTGTCGATGGCCACGAGAAGATCGCCACAAAGTGCTATCATGAAGCACCAGCTCGCGGTGGTCGTCCTCGGAAGGATGGCCATGTCAAATTGTTCTACAACGGCTGTTTCATGGCGACACACCCTGGGACCGGAGTCATCCTAGGCCTTTTTGAGATGAAAGATCCAGAGAATTCGGATGTTGCGCTCAATCTTGTGCAAAATTTGCTACCGCATTATCCCAAAGTGGATGCAGTACTCTACGATCGAGCCTGTAGCATCTTCAAGAAGGCTAAGAACACACAGGATTTGAAGCCTGTCAAGTTCTGGTGTGTAGACAAATTCCACGCAAAGGGACATTGCAACAAATGTAAATGTTCCCCGTCTGTGGTGCCAGCAATCGATAAGCGACTGAAAAGAGTCAACACATCGATTTCTGAACAGGTGTTTTCGTGGTTCCGTGGGTACAGCTCCACATTCAACTCCATGAACGCGAAACACCAAAGATTCTATGTGTTGGCTTACTCGCGTCGACACAATCATTTGCAAAAATTAGATGACATGCAGCACCTCAATCCTTGGTCTGCCCGTAAGTCCACTTTGAAGCGAGCCGGCGTGCTGCAGAAGCCAGCCAGCCGCAAATATAAGTGTAGGGTCAAGAAGCAAGCCGTGAAGAGACCCGCACAGAAATGATTTGATGATGTGGACTAGAAGATATTTCCAACATCTTCCCAAACCCAAACTCTTCCGCCATCATTTTGCAATTCCGTCATTCGTTGGTGCAATGCATCAAATCAAAGGTGCCAGAGCGGTTCCGCTTCAAAATCTCTCACAGCTGTCTCGCTCGTCGGACAAAAAAGAGAAGATGCACGCACTGAATCGTTACTGCTTGCTCATGAAATCTTCCACGTCTCAATGCCATAATCAGCAATAGATTGCAACACGCCATACAAGAAATTGTCCATGTGAATACACATATTGTTTAAATATGTATAACCTAGAACTGCTAAGACGCAACCCCTTGTAACATCCAAATAATGGATTTCCATAAATCAGAGAAGCAAAATGAAGCACCGGAAAAAAACATAGATTGACATTAACGTTTCGGAGTCTGGGTACGAAATTTCTTCTTTCCATTTGGTACTTTCTGAACCTTCATGCCTTGGTCCTCTTTTTCTTGGCCTTTGTTTCATCAGGTGGCTTGCAGCTGGTGTTCAGCTCATCTTTCTTTTCGTGATCTTCCTTTCAAGACTCCTGCAACCATATCATATTTGATTCTCTAAGGCACTGTCATATCTCCACTTCTATCGCACTGGCCTCCACTCTATCGACTAGCATTCTCTATATTGCTCTGCCATCCCATTGCAGTGACATACCATTGGCTTTGAGATCCCTTTCCTTTGACACTCCTTTGCTTTGGCATCCCCAATATGTAGCATAGATTTTGTTTCGTCATTATTTGAATTCAAATGCGATTTAGGGTATGTGCCGCAGTATATAATTTTAACAAAAATGTCCATATTATGTCTTAACTTGATGAACTTAGAATAAACTTTGTCATATCTAGAACCATACTTAATCAGTAAGAATTTATTTGAAGAAATAAAATAAATGCATTAAAAATAACAAAAAACAGCTAAAAATGACGTAAAAACTGGGGACCCACAACGTCCCGCACTCCATTCTTTGGGGTATTTATGGTAATATTCCCTTACATATATATAGACCTTACATAGGGCTTTTTATGTGGTAGGTACCTCTAACTGGTCGCGGCCACAATTATAGAACGGAAGTTGAGGAGCACAAATTAATTATAGAACAGCCAAAATTAATTGTAGAACAGGATCCGAATCCGCGCGGAATCGAGATCCGGAGGAGTACGAAAATATACGGTATTTTACCGCACTTTTGTACTCCTAATTCCGTTCTATAATTGTGGCCGGTCCTGTATTCATCAATAGCCCTTATGGTTCACTTATGATAAATTATTAAAATTGTTATATGTACATTATATGTATGTCATTATGTGTATATCATATGTGTATATGATTCACCCATGTGGAGCCAATGCCACCACCGGCATGGACGCCTCCGGCGCCCTTAGATTGGCCGGAGATGGCGGAGTCGGGGGCCTGGCGCTGAAGCGACCATGGAGAGTTTCTGATATGTTAAATTACCAAAGCGTGTACAAATATATGTATATATATATATGTATGTATGTATGTATGTATATATATATGTATGTATGTATGTATATATAATGTGTATAATATACATACATATGTATATATATATGTATATATATATATATGTATGTATATATATATATATATGTATGGGTTGAAAGCCCAACCAGGTAGATAAGGCGAAATCCAAGATGTTGACTTTCTTCATGGTTTTGGGGATTTAGAATCTGATGCTTACAAATATGTATATACATGTACAGTCAGAATATGTGTTACCAGTGAAATTTACGTTCATTTGGATTGTCTCATTGTTGCTAAGTCTAGTCATTCGAAGTTGGTGATCACAGTATTATGTATAGGATGTACCCTCCCGTAATGAAGCATGGCAATGGAAAATTCTAACGGTTTCCCCAGGAAAAAGCAGTGTCACTGTGTCACCCAGCATCAAGTTGTCGTAGGTTGTCATTCATCAGTGTGACCAATGAATTCTGAAAATGACAGTGTTCTGTGAATCAGCATGCATGATAGGAGGATTCTTTCAATGTGCTTCGAGTCGGGTTGTACCATGTCATACAATGTCATACATAAGAATGTCACTACTTGGAGGATCATACCACTTGGTGGGGCTACACAAAAATATAGGAGTGGAGTTTGAACCCACACGGAAGCGGCTCCTAGCAAATGGAGCAAACTCTTCAAACAATTGAATAACCATATCAACAGGGACTAAACAACCAATAATATAAAGTAGCATTATATAACCTAATATCATATCATATCATATAATAGTATATCATATCAAATCATATCATATCATAAAGTTATAAGGACAACCGGACTGGTTGACTAGTACAAGAGCGTTCCTCTAGTGAACATTTGCACACAAGAACGTAACCCCAGTTCCCCGCTAGCAGACCTAACACTGCTGGGACGCTATCACAAACCTGAGAAAATCGATCTGATGATCCAGAAACTATTACGCACTAGTGTAAATTATCTACATTGAATCATTCACACTAAATCACAATCTATCTAAACTGACTTTAAATGTTTTGGATATTTCAAAATTCCCTCACCAATGATCCTTTGAAATCGCTGTGAGACCCATTGTTGAAATCCCGATATTTTGTTCCCAAATCTGTTTAAGATGGTCGTTATCATTCATGTCATGTTTTCGGTCGTAAAATCCTCACCGTATCTCCTCTTATCACAAATGTGCGGGTGAATTCAACATTCTTCTGTGGGTGCACTATTTAATTTCCAATACAGTTTTGGTAAATCTTCACTGCATAAAGAAATCCCATAAATCGCATCCCAGCATAGTTAGCCTACTTACTGCCTTGCCCAAATATGGGAAACAATCAATATTGATAGGGAACATCATGTTGGGGTACGCACCTTGGACATGTACCCGTATTGTGATCTCCTTTGCTGCTTATATCCATGACAAATCCATCTTATCCCATTTTTGTGGGGTTACGCGCTGGTTATTTGAGATTGACATTGCTATGGCATTATGTAAAATGGTCCATATAGATGATACACATATATGAAAGAAAAACATGATTTACCTCTTAAGAATGGTGATTTTCCAGTTCGCTACGCGAAAAATAACCAGGGGCCAAATCACCATCTTCTCCTATTCTTGTGGGTTAAATATGGTTAAATCATCTTAAATCATCTCAAATCACCATTTTTGTTGTGTATTTGCTGCTGAACTCGCCTCAACTCTACCTGCGGAGCTTCTGGCGCAACTTGCGCTTGCTGCTCAGCCTGTCCAGAAATGGTGCTGATGGAAACAAACACACATACATATTGAAGAAAAAGTCAATTAACAATAGTTTATGTATGTTATGTATGTTATGTATGTTACGTATGTTATGCATGTTATGTCGTATACATATACATATATAATATACATGCATTTTTTTACATATCATAATGTTTGTATATGATTGTATATGTATCATCATATGAAGTATAATGTATATATATATATAATATCATATAACATTCTACAGCTGTATGATATGGAACCGGAAGGTCTAGCAATGGCTCACGCGCTGCTTGATCTCTTCAATCCATTCCAAAAAATGTCAACCATGCGAAAGTTCCTTGAGATCATCATGATCTTTACACATATGTATCATCCCCGCAACCAACATATAGCCTAAGAATTGCCTATACATATCACCAAATCAAAGTAGTCTTCTAACCCCAACGGCAGGGTCTATCTTGGAGGAAGGTCATGTATCATGTTGTGAGTTATATCCCATCTATCCCCATGATACTTTATGTTTTCTCTCGAAGATATTCCCGACAAACATAAACCACACATCACAACTACATGGTCAAACTACATGGTCAATCTTTGGTAGTCTACAATTCTTTTGCTTGTGGTTAGTTTCCATTCAAAGCAACAAAAAAACAAGGATGAATATCTATCCATCGATTTTTTCCCACTCAGAACCAGCAACTCCAGATCAATCCCACAGTCATCCACTGACTTGGATGATGCAGGGCAGCATCGCTATAGCCAGGATTTTCCTAGGGAATCCCACTGTTATCCCATGCAACATCCCCGAAATCCCATTAAAAATCATTAAACATCAGCATTTTTTGCTGGTTAAATATGTTAAATAAGTTAAATTACCCTCTGGTAAACTAACATAACTATGGAAAATCACCATTTTCAATGGGTAAATCCACTATAAATGGCCATTTTCAATAGCTATGTTAAATTACCAGAGGGTAATGCCCATTAAAATCATCTAAGGTCTGAGCCCATCACCGCCTGCGGCTCGGTGGCTGGCTGTGCGGCGTTGTCGGCGTCGTCGGCGTCGTCGGCGTTGTCGGCGCCGGGCGCGTCTGGCTCGGCCACGGGCCTTGGGGCGTTCCGGTGCGTACTGCGGTTCTGGAATAGTTCTCATTTAAGAACATGTATATATATATATATTATAGATCATCTGTATAATATATTATAATATAATGCATGGATGTATGTTGTAGATATGTTTGTAGCTGTTTGTATCTTTACACAAAGTAAGAAACATGAAGTTAGGAGAATGTCATGAACATTGGGGCCACAAAATTGCAACAAACGGTCAGAAAGGGAGACTCCTAACTAACTCAAACATTTCTGAATTTTGAGAAGATAATCCTTGCTTGCCCTGCGGCAACCTAGATTAGATACTCTGGCAATCAATGGTTTGTTTATAAATAACTTGCAAAGATCCAACCTTCCCACCATTTACAAGTTGGTTAAAAACCCCCATTAACTATATAGATATATTATGTTATCTACCAGCAACCACGGTTAACTTAGTTGCAACGCAACTTCGCCATCGTTTGGGGGCCATTGACACCTTCTCGCACCGAGGTACTCCTCTGCCCTCGCAACACTCGACGTTTCTGCTCCCATGGCGTAATGGCGAAAACTGATCTGATGATATTTGAGCTGCTGAAAGCAAGATTCGGAGAAGGTGGGGTCCTCAACTATGGTTTATGGCAGATCAATTATAGATACAATCATATATATATATGTATATATATATATATTATGATTGATATTAATTATATGTATATAAAATTTATATTAATTTATACCGAACTGATCGGGGGATGTATACACCAACAAACCTTTTTTGGGCACCAGCTTGGAACAAATAAAATTTCAGCGGCTCCGAGCCTTCTCGTTGAACCAACAAGTAGATAGTGTAAAACAACCAGGAAAACATATAGATATATGTATTTTATAATAGTAACATAGATATTTTATGATTCCAATAGATATATATATATATATAATATGTATTGCATAGCTGTAAGTAGCTGCATACCGGATATGTATCTGTCATGGTCAACACCTACCATCCATATAAGCATATATGTACGCACTGTATCGCAAAAAATCGCATAAGAATAATTGGCCTGTCAACACTTGTTGTGCCATATCCGTTTTTTCAACAATAGATTCATTAGCAATTGTGGTGAAAAACTGGTTGCTGTAGATCATGGTAGATCCTGCTTCGCTGGTGATATATTATGTGAATTCCCACTTATTGATTGCTATCCACCTGCAGTTAAACATGGAAACCAAGCCACTAGGGTTTAATATTACTTTTCAAACACACACATATATATATATGTATAATATATATAACATGTATAATATATATAACATGTATAATATATATACATATATATATATATATATATGAATACATGTATAATATATATGTATGGTATATGTATATATTATACGAAATATGTACAGTATATATATATATATATACATTATATCATATGTATGTGTATATATATAATATGTTTGTATATATATAATATGTGTGTATATGTATAATATGTATATATAATATATGTGTGTATATATAATATATGTATGTGTATATATAATATGTATGTATATATAATATGTATGTATATATATATAATATGTATGTATGTATGTATGTATGTATGTATGTATGTATGTATGTATATACATACAGGTTGGCCATCTTAGAGTTTCCGTGTTAGATTTCGTAAGTTCCCAGTTCCCAACAACCCATTGAACCTGTGCTGCTGCCTTATCACAAAATGGGGCATGGGTTCTTCATGTTCTTCTCTGGCAACGCTGGTTTATTTTGCCACTTGGCCATGCTGAAAAAAACCGGATGGTCAACAAAACTCAGACCTGCAACTCTTGGGTCCTCAGCCAGCAAACATCGGAAACCAACTTTTTTTTAAGATCCATGTAGTTCAATCTCGTGGAAAAAACAGCATGTCAATAACATGTCAATAACCACATATACCCATATATTACCTAATTGCTAATTTCAGTCATAGAACTAGATTTGATTTTACGATATTTGTGAAACATGTATCAGGGCCGTTCCCACAACTTCGAAACAACAGCCACTATGTAGGAACAGCAGTTTGACCGTGGGGTTGGCTATTGGTTGTTTTTCTCCAGTTGCGAAGCAAATTCGCATCGACCAATAATATGACAGCAAAAGGCATGGCAAAAAAAAACATTACCGAACCTTTTTTTGAGGCCATCAGAATTCAGCCCGATCATCCGTGGATAAATACAAGCCCCTACATCATCGCCACCAGTGGCGATGGGTCCATCCAGGTTGAAGCAGAATGAACCACCACAGTAGCACCCACAGCTTAAGTTTAAAGAGTTGCAAACACAATGACACCTGGTAACAGCTATAATTCATCGATTATCAATGCTTTCATTAAATTACTGTTTTGGATTGTGGGACTTACTCGTTAATTATCAGACCATCTACCAGTACTAGAAGATTAAATGGGAGCAGGCGCTTCCTCTGTTCCAGGTGAAGTTTGCTTGGCAACAATGCTTCGCTATAGTCATCCCGCCCGTCACGGGCAAGCACCGTCCCTGAGAAGATGACCGGGCAATTGAGGGAACACATTGTCACATTGCAATCAAGTAAGGCCGTTTTCACTGATGCTGAGCGGCTCAAGAACACACTGCAAGCCGATAGCGATAGGGAACCGAAAGGCTCAGGATTCATGCTTCACCTGCACACGTTCTGTCGTCCAGCAAACTTCAACTGATGGCTTGTGAAATATGAAGTGCTGGAGAACATTGTTGCAGAACCTGTGGCGGTGTGCGCGCCGCAGGCCCTGATTTCGCCATCAGCGTTTTGAATTCCTATCTGAGCCCCCCTAAGAACACCTGAAGCCGTTGCCAGAGTTGCCGTCTTTCGCATGGGAATATTTTTCCAAATGTCTGCAGCCCAATGACTTCTGGGGCCCCTGCCTATCTCACTCAAGTCCAGCACATGGGAGCAGGTGCATCTTGAGTGAAAGGTTAAGATCTCCAGCGTCAAGGCGCAGCCGGTGAATTTCGGAATTTCGCATTGCGTCTTAAGGTGATAGCCGTGCGGTGTCTGGATTTGCCACTGCTGAGCTGACTTCAAGAGAAAGTTTGGAAACTTTCATCGCGCTCACACATCATGAGTCTAGCAGAGGTAGTTGTAGATCATTTGGCCATTGTGGAATTGGATTTCGGCTTCACCAACAAAGGCATTGGGGAACTGCAAGCGTAAGCTGCCGGGATGCAATGGAAGGGAAGAAGGCGGAGAATGCCGATGAGGTTGGACTGGAGACGGCACAAAAGATGAAGACCCAGCCAAGAACAGCACCCCCCCAAAGCCGACTGGAAAGGGCATGGCGGAGGACTTACATACAACATTATATGCTGCAACGCGACGGAACGCGAATATAGCAGTTGGCCACTGTGGCACGCAGCCATTCTTCCCGGCTGTAGCCGTCAGCAGCACATGGCTTGAATTTTGATCTGCGACGTGGGTGCGAAAACAATAGCATTAATTGCTCGCACCAAGAGCTGATTTCCTTTGGGCTCAAGAAACACATGCATGCTCCATCACAGAGGACGCAAATCTTTTTCGATGCTGCCGGCAAAATTGTGTCCAACTATGTGGCACTCTAAAATCTAAAGCCTTGGTTCGCTCAAAATTGTACTGCCTATCGTTTCTATATCTTCTGCTCTACGCGTTCTTTTGACAAGCCAAAAGCTAGAAACACTTTCTCTTCAAGCGGCTATGCCACCAAGTCCCGTATCGTCTCAACTGTATTGGTCCTTTTGATGAATTTGAATCATCCCAAGCACAGTGTCACAGCGACACCCTGCTTGGTGGGATTCGGAATCCACAATCAGAAGAAACATTGTTGCCTCAGCTGCTTCTCTTGTATATGTGGCCAGTCCAAGCCATCTAAGCTTTCCAAGTGGGATTCGGCATTTTGAATCATCCCAAGCACGGTGTCACAGCGACACCCTCCTTGGTGGGATTCCCAATCCAGAATGCCCGGAACAGCTCTGGAAGGTGCCCGGATTAAGGTCTCTGATTGCCTAGGTCTAGAGGCGCTGGCGATGCAGCTGTTCTGTGTTGCCATGTGTTTGCATCCAGGGTGGCCTTTGAAGCGTCCATTCAAGTTCCGGCATGCATGCTTGTTCTTTCAAGCTCTGCGTAGCAAGCACGAAAAACAACAACACGCAAGTCCACAATTTCAATAGTCTCCACAAAGCCGTTTCAACAAGATGGAAACCATATTGAGGAACCCTTCGGATATTAAAGAATCTGCCAAAAAAATATGCTTTCAGTTCTTTTCTCAATGAGCAGCCAACCCAAATGCATTAGATTGCAACAGTGAGAACATAAGCTCACACCATTCCATCTCCTGGGCCTTCAGCTTGTATAACTCCTTCCGTCACATGCGGTCTAGGGCGCGCGGCTTTTGCGCGCCTGGCGCCCCTTTGGGCGCCCAGCTTCTTTATGGGTTCAGTATACCGCCGGAAAATCATCCCAGTCTGTGTGTTCCTCCTGTTTGGGGTTGTATCCCAGCTTCTGTCAAACTGTTGCCTCCGTTGCTTAAAACCACCTATACCAAACGGTAGTAGGGCCTACATAAAGGCGCGCGCTTTTCGCGCGCCTATTGTAGGCGCGCGCTTTCTGCGCGCCTGGGGCGCGCGCTCTTTGCGCGCCTATTGTAGGCGCGCGCTCTTTGCGCGCCTGGGGCGCGCGCTCTTTGCGCGCCTGGGGCGCGCGCTTCTTGCGCGCCTGGGGCGGGCGCTTTTTGCGCGCCTGGTGCGGCGAGTGCTTTTTCCAAGCCAGGCCTAGCCGTTGGGTATTTTTGTTGTGTTTTGCACTACCCTGCTCCCGTTTGGTTCATGGCCAAAACCGCTCTGCACTGCAATATCGTTGTCCACGCCAATGTCCTCGGGTGTGCTTCATTCCAGCACCCTAAGAGCCATCTGCTCCCTCCCCCATTCATCCTTCTTTCTGTACCCATCTCTTCCACCGAAATCTTATGAAAACGGCCCTCGTCCATCAAATTATTCAGAGAGATATATATATATATATATTATATATATTTACTATCTGTATGTGTAAGATGCGGCCAAGCAAAATCAAATATCTAGGACCACCTCTTCCACTCCGTTCCGCTCCCTCACATCCACATCCCTTCCAGACGATGGGCGGAAAAACGGACGTGCTGAAATGTAGTTAAGCGATTATGCCTTAGATATGTAGAATGCCCATTGACGCTGCACGTCGGGAATTGATAGATCCATCATAAACTTGCGGCCTGCGGCCGGATGCTGTTGGTCCCGTGGGGCCAAGAGCGGCAACAATAGAGCTCCAGAATGCTAGACCGAGGAAAGAGTAATGAGAACATCTGCCAACCGTAATGGGATCGAAATCGGTGCGTAAATGGCTTTAATAATGGGAATACCATATTAATAAGATAGTCTTGCTGGCATCTACCAGGAATAACGGGGTGACAAGCAGCCCGCTATGGTTGGCATATATGCCTAAGGCCTATCACGAAATTGTAGCCAACTTGCTGATATATCATATGAATAGTTCCTCGCATTGACGCGTTCCACTCATCATTCCAGGCAATCATTCATTCGAGGACCTCGAAATCCATGATGTCCGTTCTTGTTAGTAGGCGTTTCGCGTATATACCCAGTTGATATATACCCATACTTGATATCCCCGTTCATTAGCTCTACAATCCGTAATGGTGAAACAAAAACAAGGTTGATTTCCTACACAATGACAGCCCCAGTTTGGCTTTTGGGCACGCCCCTGTGTATATCCCCGGTCACTCGCCCTTTCGAATCAATTACTTCACCCAGATCATCCCAGCGGAAGAATCACAGGCTCCAGGCATCCATTCTTCCGTCGCTTCCCATTTCTTGGCCTGACGCTGAGGCTGTCAGCCCAGATTATTGAGATTTCTCAAGACTTACGATGGGGATTTGCCGATCTTAAGTATTGCTGCATACTCTTGTGCATTTATGATATATGTTGTGCATCATAATGCACTATATAGACATCCATACGTTCTTTGCATATTGAATTTTGACCTACAAGTACATGTTCACCGATTATATTCGATTTGGCGCAAACTCCAGGCTCACGGTCCCAAGAAAAATATCGGTAAAATCAATGAAACCCGGCACGATCCAACTTAATGGCTTAGTTTTTGGTCCTCCACTTATTTACATGGCTGGCCGGGAAAACCCCGAACTAAATGGAAGTTTCTTGCTGGCAAAATGATCTATATGGTGGATTTCCCATTGGCATGTTTGATTACCAGAGAGTACTTGCAGTAAGAAATGCAATGAACCCAGTAAAAATATGTAAAAATGATACCCATTAGTTAGATTAGATCTCACCAACTTTTGCTTCTCTTATTCTGATCCCAGCGCAGGCTCCCACCTCGTCTGAAGAATCCTGCCACAAAAGGGTCTTATTGAACAATTGCTGGAAATTCCCGGTTTTATATGTTTTTGTTGTTTGCCATAGATGATGTGGTATTTGTAACCCCCCCAAAACTCTGCTAAGTTATGGTGTATATGGGGCTAATGGGGTGTGCGGCATCGGGTTCAGCACATGCTCCGGTCTCTGAAGATCAATTCCCCGACATCAAATCATTGATTGGAAAGTACATTGGCCACAATCTATTTCTAGCAGCACATCGGTCTGTCCGAATTCACCATGTTCAAGTGGTTTTTTTCTCCCATCCTCAATGCCGGCTGAAGCTTAGTTATTTCAAGGGCAACTCATCAACAGTCAATTGATTCAACTTGAATATACAATATATAGCAGATAGCAGCGTGATTGTCAAAATACGATTCAAGAAGGGATCATCGCGGTCCATCTGTGAAAAATGTACGACATTGGACCATATGGGATAGTCTAATTGTCCAACACACGCGCGCACACCCAAACATACTTACCAGGAAATAACATGTTCGAAAGTGTCTAACTACGCCCAAGATGGAAATGGGTGAACACATCAAAATGGATCAAAATGGCCTGTATATGGATGTACATCTCCCTAAATCAGGTATTCTACCTTTTGACGGGTTTGCTTGGAGTCATCATCCACTAAGCAGAATTTTCAATGCCACCAGGTGCCCCAGTGAAATCTTTGTTGGCTTATAAACCATAGGAACCTTCGATATACTGTATATATATATATATATATTACATATATATATATATATATTACGTATATATATATATTTATATCTGACCACATGTATCTACATTATCTACCATAAATCCTAGTTATTGGAGTTCCGTTCACCAACTTAGCGAACGAACTGGGGCAAGCTGCACGCTACCTGCGTCGGCGGCTTCTTGCAATCCCTGGGGCGGAGTGATGCACCATGGCTATGATCTATGAACCATGGGGTACGAAACTACCTGTATATATTTAAATCTATATTATTTATATCTATATATCCTACATATATATATATATATACATGTATATATATATATATACAGTATCTATATATATATATATATTATACGTATATATTATAAATTTGGCACCTATCATCAGTAATAATAGTGATACCAAGAATATTACGAACTTAAGCAGACCTCCACCAGCACACATGGCCTTGTGGCAGTAGAGTTTGCATCGTTCCATGGAATCTGCATCTACGGGGATTGAGTGGCTCACTAGAGAGACAGTGAGGTATAGTGAGAAACAATTTCTCAATCAACCATTTACATTAATTTACATTGAATACACTGATGTAAATTGTACTACTTCAGAACTTCACCAACCTGAAACACTTGGGCCATTTTAGGAAAAGTATGATCCTTTGAGTTGGTCAACAAATATCAGGCTGAGGTTACCAGAAATACAACACATTTCGAGACATTCTGAACAAAAATATCAATCATTATTATTTATCATGTTTAAGAATTATGAATATACTTCCCATATAGTTTTCATATTACTTTAGAAGAATCGAGATATTTTTTTTGATCTTCTAACTCTTCGGGAGCATCCACGAGGGGGATCCCCAAAAGATCACCAAGTCACCATGGTCTAATGACTTGGATGATGATTTGGGGGGTACCCCATGACTTAGGAAACCTCCAATTCTGACTTTCGAGACTTACTGAGACTTTCTGAATCCAAGCATTTTCAAGTAAGAGATACATACTAAGTTGGTGCATTGCCAGGCCCCTTCGCAGTTTTTCAACCCGGCACTCGCAAACTCAGCGCCCTGCGCTAAGCTTAGTCGGTCAATCTTGTTGAAGACCTATCGCTTGCGCGGCGCAAAGCGCTTGCGCGATGAAAGTAAGCATCTGTGGAACGGTTTAGATTCTTAGATAAAACATTAACATAATTCAAGATGTATTGAAATATTAGTGTAAACTATGGAAATATTGATGATGGAAAAACTAAAGCATTCAAGATGTATTGAAATATTAGTGTAAATGTAAACTATGGAAATATTGATGATGGAAAAAACTAAAGCGTAAACTATAGACATGTTGAACATCATGATGGAACACTATGACATTATATATTAATGCATATTAACGATTCTTACATCGTTTTCTTTTTGCCACAGTTTAACCCATTACTGTGGCAAATCCAATGTCATACACCATCCCCAAATGGTAGGTCTAGGTGTATTTGGATGGGTTTCCTACATGATATTCACATTAACATCACAAGGTTTCCATAGATTTCGTTCATCTATTAAAACAAACAATATATGTAATCCCTCTAAGACTCTAGGCTGTAAACAGTTTCTATAAACATATGTAAACTGTAAACCATGTTAACCCAATAAGAATAAGAATAAGGATTTGGAACAGCATGCAACATCTATGAAAACAAGTAGAACAACGCACAAGAGGAATCTAAGAAGTAAATGTGGCATTTAAAATCATGTAAATACTTTGCTCGTAGATTTCCTCAAGCAGGACCTTGCGGGAGGGAGTCATTATATTAAGAAGGAACATATCTAGGGAACCCTGCGAAATCTACAGTAGGGTGGTGATATCCCCATGTGTGTGGTGTTTTAGCCTAAATATATAGTCTCCATTTCAATCGTTTTTCCTCCCACTATTTCCATGGATTTCTGAGATTTCCCACTGAGAATATGCTTTGTCCATCTGGTAAAAATCAACCACATCTGATTGTAGATCACAAAAATAATGATCCTCTAGGATCGATTTCACAAACATTACCCTCTGGTAATTTAACATAGCTATTGAAAATGGTCATTTATAGTTGATTTTCCCATTAAAAATGGTGATTTTCCCATCAGTTATGTTAGTTTACCAGAGGGTATTTCTTCTGAACTGCTGATCCTAGAGGCTTTGGATTGCCACAAGTTTATCATCCCATGGTTCCCCCATAGACCAAACGCCTCCGCTTGGCGAAGGACCGCATAGACCATCATGGTGTTACCCTGTGGCGAAGCGTCCGACCGTCCCCCAAAATCACCAAACATATTTCAACACATGGTGGCCCTAGGAGTCCACCCAATTTTGAAAAACCTTCGAAATTGTACTTATATATACATATATTTTCCAAGTATGTCTACAGTGGTTCTCTTTGGAACATAGATCAAAGGAATGTAGCTCTGTGAAGATGGGGATTATATAACCATGAGGCAGCGAAATACCATCAACATGCATCAATTATCAAATCAATGCACAGAGCAGATTTAAATTCATCAAGCCATAGGTATCTTGCAGAAACAAATGACGGACTTGACTGGAAGTCGACTGTGGTGGCACCCCGTGGCACTAGGAATATGTCAAAACAGATGCCTTTTCCTGTTGAAGATGCAAAAAAACGGCAGAATCCCAGATTTCCAACTGGAATTCCCATTGCCACGCTTGACACTTGCTGTGGCTTGCTGGTCTCTTCCCGTCCCTGGGTCCCTCTCTCACGACCTCGTACTGGTACTGAACCTGCAACTGGGTTATAGCTCTAATTACCGGAAAATATCATGGGTTATACAGAGTTATACAACCTAGTACAGCATACATAAAGATCAGGGATCATCACAGTAGTCAAGTAGAGCATGAGATCTAAATAGATCTAAATAGATCTCTGTATGGCTTCATCTGGTCAATATCATTGGATACATCTGCAAAAAACATGACATAGCATGACTGAGTGTAAGCCTTTAGCCTGTAATTGCAAAATTTGGCAATTAGACGGACACAAAAATCACTTGTGGGTCTCCCACATCTACCCAGACCAGTTGAAATTTGGGTCTACTACATTCAAGTCCAGGGTGGCAGTGGCGATTATCATGGCGATTTAACCATCAAGTAACAGAACTTTGAAATGGTGGAATGCTGGGGATAAAATATGATATACTGGGTATATATCGCAATATGATATTATAATATGATATGGGGATTATGCCATACTATACCCTCCAGTAGGTTTAGAGTTTGACCTTGAAAATAGCCAATGTTTAGTGATCTTCCAACCTCCTATTTACATGGCAAGATCTATGTGAGTTCATAGGATGGTCATCGAAGCCACCAGATATACCCTTTTGCAAGTTATAACCATGGAAAATGACCCATGATTTACCATGATTTACCCAGTAAACACAGCCATTTTCCATGGCGAAAATGTCCCAAGGGTAAGATCTGCTGAGATTCCCGAGGGGCGCCAAAACCATTCCGTCGCGGAGTCGCGGGCTGGGTATCCGTGCGATGTTGTTCAATAACTCCACCTAAAGGCACATCAACTACTGGGGAACATGATTTTTCACCACAACCCAGGATTTTGGAGCACCTTATCTTGAGCAGATCCAGTTGATATCCCTACAACCAGACCCTCACCTGGATGGTGTTGGAGAGATATACCTGTATAATCTGAGCTACGTTTTTTTCCAATCGAAATGGACCGCGAAACAAAACAAACACAATCTGAGTTTGAAATCCACTCAACAAATAACACTGCATGGAAGCGTCCAACATCGTCTATAAGGAATTCTCGTGCTAGTAGTTTATGATTGCACTGGGCTAACTTGGTTCAAATGCCTGTCGAACCAATCATATTTCTTAAGTAAGTTAGCTGTGCAAACTGCAAACTTGGCAACAAATATAATGAACATATATATATATATATATATATAGGCTCAAGGCTGGAGGTTCCCCGGAGCTTCCAGGAACCCTCAGTCTTGAGCCTATACTACAAACGTCGTTATGGTATAGAAATGGGGGGTGGGGGGGTGGGGGGGGTGTAATAACGTCATGTGTGTTTGTTAGGGGGGTGTATGATTGGTTTTAATAACGTCATGTGGAGCGCGTTGCATTGAGAGTTGTGGAAACCTTGAGGATGTTGCTTCGTTGAAGATGTTGTTACGTTGCAAGTATCGTTGTTAATACAGAAGGGGGGTGGGGGGGGTGTAATAACGTTATGTGGAGTGCGTTGGATTCAGAGTTGTGGAAACCTTGAGGATGTTGCTGCGTTGACGATTTGTTACGTTGTAAGTATCGTTGTTGCTCTCGCTCCAAGCAGCTGCTTCAAAAAGCCCTTGTGGACGTGAAGATGAAAAAGGTGTGATGTTCATTTCGTCCATGGTTCTCCAGTGAATTATGACATTTTCTAGTTATCAACAAGACGACCAAAAATGCATGGAACCGCAATTCCAATGGTTAGAATGTTGCACACATTTTTGGCCATCCATGGAAGATGTAAATTTATCATTTTCTGCGCGGACAAACGTCAAGTTTATCCGCGCCGACATTGAAACTTTGGCTGATCGAACACTTTCAGAGAAAAGCATAAAACACTGTAAAACACAGTGTAAAATCAACATTTTCCATATCCATACAAATAAAACGCAATTGGCTTCCGGGGAACCCCCGGCCCAGCCTTCGCCCTATATATATATATATAATATAATTATAATCAGTGACGGTCTGCACACGCTAAAAGGTAGTTCCCTCCAAAAGATATGTTTGTTGGCTTTCATATAATTCTTTGACTGCTTAGGCTTCCAGTGACCATAGCCTTAACAGCCGGGGTTGGGTCAAAATTGATCCCTTTGAGATGGAAAAACCACTAGATGGGTATGCCAAAATGAACCAAAACCCAATTGTGTCCATCATGGTGTCGTTTTGGGTTGTGTGATGAGGGCTCTGTTTGGGGCATTTGTATGTTTTCTTTTAATAGAAAACTAACTTTTTAGGAACTGCCATTTTTTGCAAACATTGTACCTCTGGCGTGTCTAATCAAATAGCCAATTCCGTGCCATGGTGGGGCCAAGCTGGATTTTTTCCGGACCACGGCACCAAGATCTGTCGATAAACTGCTTGTGAATCATCCCCGTAGCCGGGACGTGAGGGCAATGATTTCTTTGGTACTGTATGTAAACTGAAGTTTCATCCCAGAGGCAAAAAAATGTGAGCACATAGATTGTAACTCCTGCAACCATTAGTGAAGGTCGCATGTATTCACTTTATCCGCTTACAAGCCACACATCCTTACTTAAATGGGATAGTAAAGGGAGCCAAACTCATTAATCAAGAATCACTAGTAACAACTAATAACAAGGGAATCATTGCATTTAAACACCATATATATATATGTATATATATATGTATATATATGCATATATATATATATATACATAGTCAAACATAATGATAATACAGCACACGGAATCTTATAATATCTACACATATGATATGATATATGTATATATATAATACGTATACACTATATATGTATACACTATATATGTATACACTATATATATAAATACACACTATATATATACATACACTATAATATATATATATACTATGATAATTACTATCACGTGCAAACATACTCTAACTTCAGTGCTATCAAAGAATAGGCTTCCAGAAAACGACCATCTCGTGCAGCAAAGGCACCAGGAAAACCAAGCCATGATGCGTGAAGGCGGTTCCTGCAGAAAAAAAAAACGAGGGGGCACTGGAGGTGATGATAGTGGGGATAAACAACGACATGAAATGGGGATAGGTTGGTGATATTTATGGTTTGTATATATTTAACCTACATGTACATAAAATGGTATCTTTATGTATGGTTTGGATATGGGTCAACATTACTTGGAGGTGATTCATAGTTGGTTTGGATATGCATGGTGTGGAAATACAAGTTGGAAATGGGTCAACATGGATTTGTAGGTGATTTGGATATGGCAGAAACATTGATATTTTTCGAAAAAGAGCGTGAGTCAAAGGGTTGGTATTTCACCAAGTGTGTCATTCAACCAACAATACTATTTGTGAAGTCAGAGGGGGTACCAACGGACCCACAAAACGCTGGTAGTTTTTTTTGGGTACTGGTAATTTTGACCCTACCCACATCTCAAGGTACATGTTGAGGCGAATATGATGACTTCCTCGTTGGAATATGGAAAACTCGGTGACCTCAATATTACGCAATGCAAATTAACTTCATCAAAGGAAACTCCAATATCATCCAATATCCAATTCAATATGCTGTGGTGTCTGTGTGCAAGGCGCGGGTCTAAGGCAAGTCTTTTGCCAAGGCGCGCCGTAAAACGGTAAAACCGTAAAATGGTAAATTCCATTGTTCCCGAGAAACGCCCCGCAAAATGGTAAATTCGTAAATTTACGATCTGCCTTACACAGTGACGGCTTAGTCAATATATGCTGCATCTTTTGGATTTACCAAGTTGAAGAACACTCCCACAAAAAATAAGCAATCGCATTGTCACATTGACATCCCGTTCTCCAAGATTGAACTTGAATGATCACCCATACTATTTCTTAAATGGGGAATCAATTCAAATCCCAAACGATTCCTGCTCTTGACATCTAGGAACTGGGACCCAACAATCCGCACTGACAATTATCGATTATATCATATTTATATGTTCTAACTGGTACAACAGAAAATTACTTTACTTCGTGTGATCCCCACCATGACATTTATAGATTTTCTTACTGGCAAATCTTTTGGCATTCTATCTGGCATATCTTCTGGCATTCTATCTGGCATTCTATCTGGCATATCTTCTGGCATTTTCTTGTGGCATTCTATCTGGCAAATCTTCTGGCATTCTATCTGGCATATCTTCTGGTATTCTATCTGACATATCTTCTGGCATTCTATCTGGCAAATCTGATGCATTCTATCTGGCATATCTTCTGGCATTCTATCTGACATATCTTCTGGCATTCTATCTGGCATTCTATCTGGCATATCTTCTGGCATATATTCTGACATATCTGCTGGCATTCTATCTGGCATTCTATCTGGCATATCTTCTGGCATATGTTCTGGCATATATTCTGACATATCTCTGGCATTCTATCTGGCATTCTATCTGGCAAATCTTCTGGCATTCTATCTGGCATATCTTCTGGCATTCTATCTGACATATCTTCTGGCATATCTTCTGGCATTCTATCTGACATATCTTCTGGCATTCAATCTGGCATATCTTCTGGCATATATTCTGACATATCTTCTGGCATTCTATCTGACATATCTTCTGGCATATATTCTGACATATCTTCTGGCATATCTTCTGGCATATCTTCTGGCATATCTTCTGGCATTTCTATCTGGCATATCTTCTGGCATATTTTCTGGCATTCTACCTGGCAAATCTTCTGGCACTCTATCTGACATTTTATCTTCCTACATGAGGTCCGGCAGGGAACACTTGGCGTGGATACTCGCGGTTGAGGTCCGGCAGGGAACACTGGGCGTGGATGGTCGTGGTTGAGGTCCGGCAGGGAACACTGGGCGGGTATGGTCGTGGTTGAGGTCCGGCAGGGAACACTGGGCGTGGATGGTCGTGGTTGAGGTCCGACAGAGAACACTGTGCGTCGAGGGTCGCGGTTGAGCAGGAGGAGGAGGAGAGGAGAGGAGGAGAGGAGAGGAGGAGAGGAGCAGGCAACTGACATAAAATCTAACAACCCTCACCTGGCAGGTGGGGAAAAACACTATGTTTGTTGTTTACCCCGTGAAATCGGTATCTGACTTTGGACTCATCACCGGTTTGAAACGGTGATACAAAAATCTTCGGACGTCCGAGAGTTAAACGAGTTAAACCCACCCTTCCAATTCCACAGGATATTTCCCTACACCCAAATCCAACAGGATTTTGACCCTCTGGTAATTTAACATAGCTATTGAACATGACCATAGAAATAGTGGATTTTCCCATGAAAAATGGTGGATCTTTCTATAGTTATGGGACCAGAGGGTACAATGCAAATTAACTATAGAAAAATGGTGATTTTCCCATGAAAAATTGTGATTTTCCCATGAAAAATGGTGATTTTCTAAAATCCCGGTTGATTTCACCCCATGTTTCGGCCCCCGGGCGGAAGCAGTAGCCGGGCCGCGAGAGCCGCTCGGCCAGCGAGACCAACTTCAGGCAACTGAGACCCGCGGAAGACGGTGAGAACCTTGCCCTTAAAGGATGTAAGCCCGTTCAACAGTAGCTGAATTTATTGTATATATTTTGTAAAGTATAAAGTATATAATCTAACATGTATAATATGTAATATATATATATACACCATATATAATAGACGTACTAACATATGTGTAATATATGATATGTAATATTTAATATGTACTGTAATATTTAATATTATCATACACAAGACACACACACATATATATATATAATATGTATGAAATGTATATACAATATTATACAATCTGTATAATCTATTATATATAATATGTGTATCTAATATGTATGTATGTTCCCACAATACTCCGTAGTAAGGAATAACGTATACTTGTAATATGAAGCAATTCCACGTAATTTCAGTTAAACATGCACTAATTTTCTACCGGCATTTTTGGCACTGATTAGGTGAGGATGGCGGGAGTTAAACTAACAAAACGCGAGGGTTTTTGACCAACAGAAACGTGGGGACTTTGACAACTTAAAATGATATGTTTCAGGAGTTCGAAGTTGACCAACAGCAAATGGGATTTGGCCAACAGAAATGAGATCACCAAGAGAAATTTTGGGGGTACTCAGGAAGATTTTATGATTGATCAACAATATTCAACAATAATGAAGATCTAACCAAGAAACAAAGGGTTCAATTAAGATTACATAACTAACCAATACATAACTACATTATAACAGATACACCTTGCTAGTTGACAGCAGTGCTTTTGCTGCTGGGTTTTCTGTTGTGGGAACACTGCTATTTGTGCGAAAGCAAACACGATGCCTGTGCCCCGAAAGGGTACAATTTCGAAAATGGCAATCTTACATGGGGAACGCATGATAATCCCTTGGAACATGATTTTGAGAGATTCGGATTTTCAGGTTGTGAGAAAAGTTTCTTTTTGCACCGCCCACTGGTCTCTTGGTTGCACAAATCCTCCCAAATCAAGGTATCACGTGTTTTCTTCAGAACTCTGTCACTTACTTTCATCTTATTATGAGGTGATCAGTTGACCAAAGTTGCGACTAGTTGGGTCTCATTAATGTTGATCACCGACATGGGATTCGCTCCAAATCATGGACTCAGAAATTGGATGCGTCTGTTTTGCATTGTTTTTGTGAGATCATCCAACTTGATCTACCCTCTGGCAATCAAAGATGGTAATGGAAAACCCACAATTTCTCGAATTGATCGATTATTTTCACGGAATTGTCCATGAAAATCGCCATTTCGTTCGGAGATTTCCCAGCTTGCCACGTTTGATCACACCGGAAGGTAATGCTGGCGCAGCACCTTTCCAGGCAGAATGACTTCACGTAGGGAGACACCTGAGGGGAAACTTGGGAAACCATGGTGGATGAACCGGGATCTACAGTACCCTTCTTTGGGATTCTCTACTGGGTATTACAAATATTAGGGATGATGGGATTACTCATCTATTTTCATAATGACTTAAAGGGACACAAAACAATAGCACAATGTTTTACTTCAAAGAAACAGCACATCCCTCTAGCATCAACTGGTTTAGACACAGTGATTTTTCCATTTATGTTCATTTCCGAAACTTGAACTACTATACTGTAAACCAATTTTGGGGAAGCGATTGTTGGATACAAGTGTTAACTATTTCCCCGGATTCTTGTGTCCCATTTTCTGAATAACACCAATTTTCTGTTGGTGAATTCATGTAGAAAAATCATCCATGCTGTCGGGCCAATAAAAGAATACCTTTTTTTTTGCTAGACATCTGTGCTATCCCCAAGCGCAAGGTTTCTAGCATCGGGTTGACATTGAGGAACCGCATGAAATCCAGAAATTTGACCAAGGTCAAACCCAACAAATGAAGCCCATCAAGAGATATGAATATATTGTAAACGATCATAGTTGGATACTGTGTATTGGGAGAAGGGAGAACATGATTAAACAACATTAAGCAACTGTAACTATAATCACTGTAAATGATATATGATGCTATATATAATAGTCTATAATATATGTTTTGAGCTGGTGATCTGCAAACCCAAAGAAATTGGAGCTTGATGCTTGAACCCATCACCCCAAGGATGTTTATGGAACTTACTAAGTTTACCACATGAATCCATGAACTGCTGCGAATCTCAAACAAATCTTACTTTTGACACCTTAAGACCATCAAAATAACGGTGTTTTTTGTGGCATCTTACAACCATCAGACCATCAGATTGAGATAATTTGTGATATTTGAAGTTGTTCTTTTGATTTTTTTTGTTGGCATAAATATGTGTATATATATATACAGTATATTGTATTATATTATATATTATATATAATTAAATATATGCAACCATCCCTATAAACCGAGCCGTACTTTCGTTTTGGAAGTATCTGGGGTATAGTACAATTTAGGGGGTGAAGTATCTTCTCAGAAGGCATGTGGATCATTTTGGATCCACAGATTTCTGTGAGGTGAGGCCTGTTTTAGATCAACGCAATCATACTTTCGCCTCCAGTGACAGAGCTCGTCAACTCGTCCCACATGGTCTCAATAAGTTCCATGAAATCTTCTTGGGTTCATGGTTAGCGACGCCCGCTTGCTGAAGAAAGTCCTGAATGGTGTAGACCACTGCCCTGAATTGGGCTTAATTGGGTCATAATCCACACACTCTTCCAGTTAGGGTTAAACTTAGTAGCTGTAGCTACCCAAAAAATGGGCTGAATCATCTCCATCATCACATGTTCTTTCCTTAAAAGGACCATAGTTATCCCATGTCTCGCATGTGAAACAGGCAACCCGCAACGGGGGCCGCACGTTGCAGAGCGCGGTCAGAAGCATCTCCACCAGCGCGTCGTTCTGCGGCTTGCCGAGGCTTTCAGAGATGACCTGCAAGGAGATGTGGGATATGGGATATCATTAGATGTCAAGGATATAATATACCACAATATACCATAATATACCATAATATACCATAATATACCATAATATACCATAATATATCATAATATACCATAATATACCATATGATCAATATGATATTAAAATTTCATCTATGGTATATTATGGATATGGAATATGATAACTTTAAATGGACTGATATATAATGGGATACCATATGCCACTATGGAATACATCAGTGACATCATTGAGAGTTAGATAGTTGTCCATAGTGATACATCATTGATATATATATATATATATATCACTATGGTCTGTTTAAATGGGATAACTATGATATATAATGGGATATGATATACCACTATGGCATATATGAGATAAATAAGGTATATCATATGGGATAACTATCCTGATATCATAAGATATCATAAGTATGGGATATATCATTGACTATGGGATATGATCTTGGAGCAAATAGAATATGACATAGTTATCCTACAGCTGAATGATTATAATCAACGATCTACATAAAATCCATGGGATATGATCTCTATAACCAGTATATCATTATTGGATATGATCTGTCGATATAATGGTTGACATATATAACTTACATAGTCCATATTAATATTTGATGTTATACTATATTCAAATTTGACTATCTGTTACACTGTAGAACGTGGGATTGATCATCATTAAAATCTCTGAAATAACAGGGGATCAGCTATTGTAGTAGATCAATAGTATATAGTGCGTGTAAATATATATATATATAATTATGTATATATATAGATGTGATTCATAATTAGAGATCCTCGTGGATAAACATGCGATCTCAACAAGATATCAATTTATAATACTAATGGTGACATGGTGATATTTTTGACAATAGGGATATTGATCCCATTCCTCTGATAATTCAATATTCCCCAGTAATTGGGACTAATGGGATATGTGACTTTGTGCCCAATACTATATAATTACCCTCCAGAAACCATGGGTTTTGAAAAAAATGATCCAACAAAAATCAGAGGATCATTTTTTTACGTTGTTTTTTTAAATCTGAGGAGATGGGATTATCTCAAATGTGGGTTGGCATCGTAACATGGTGATTTCAACCGATGGCGGAAGATCCCCATCGATCCAACCGGAGCTTCTTTTTGAAGGTAGGGGTGTGATTGAGGGCCTTCAATACCTATTTGGATCCATAGGTGCCATAGGAGTTATGGGGATTGGCTATTACTTTGGTATATATATATATATACAAAAATTAATACATACATACACTTTTACACCGTTTGTGAAACATAGTTTGTTCAGGAATGGGGGCACCAGAGAGATAGGGGATGATTAAATTCAGGCTTTAATGGACAACACACCGCCACTTTCACCCACTGAAAAAACACACGCTGCCGCACGCCTTATACAAGGACAGGGCCAAAACATCAGCCTCAGACTTGTGGGAAAAGAGGTACGAGTCCAAAGAAGAAACATGAAAAGTGATCAAATCTGTGGAGGGGTTGAGTGCTTGGGTAAACTGATCAAATCCAGTTTGGGTTATCAAAGTATCTCAAATTATGCTGCAATCCAGTTTGGTACTCACGCCATCCCAATCTGGCTTGATCCACAACCGAAATATGTTGTTTGCAAACTGGAATGCTTAAAGTTCTGTCGTCCTGTCACACATCCGTTCGCCAGTGAAGGATATCTCTACCTATATTTTTCTTATAGCCTATATATACATATATATTTATTCCATATGATACAAATAATAACACATGGTTATACTATATTATGTATACATAAGTACAGCAACTGACATAAGATGGTTACATATTCCCCACTGAAGTGGGAATTCTTCATCCAGGAACCGTGGAAATCAAAGCTGTGCTCCCCCACATGGTTCCCACTGAAGGATTGGACGTCCAGGGGCACCCGCTTGGCCACGTACCTGGCTTCCGGGGATGGTTTACCATGGTGTTGCTACACTGTATAAAAAACAGTTGTAGTAGATATATTATATCATTGACATGTTATGCTTCTGTTATAATGTTAATGTTAATGTTAATCATGTAATGTTAATGTTAATTATCATAACATCATGATATATAAAAAAACATTAACATTATAACAGTAGTCTAGATATATTATATATAATACCATTATTATGAAAAAATCTGGCAATCATAATATCATTATTGTTTGATGTAGCAATGTATAATATCATGTAACACTGTAATGGAAGAATACGTTATGCAATGCAGTGGTATGTATGAACAGTAAACACACAACCTGACTGTAAACTCAACTCTCGCAAACCATTGCCATCCAAAATCATAGATCTCGTGTTACTCAATTTCATCGACAGGCACAAGATCATTTAAGGTGATGCGTTCCATCCTTTGCAAATGAGGTCACTTAAACTTGGATCTGGCAACAAGGCAAAAAAAAACATGGTCACAGTGACAGTGTCTGTCAGGTTCCAACCAGTCTCTTCGATTGGATGCTGTGTCTTTGGGTCCTCGACTAATCAGCCTGTTTCTTTCCGTAAAATTGAGATCCACTTGGAAGATCCCTGTTGGGTAAGCCCTATTGGTGTTGTCCAATATGTCAATGGGATACAACATGATACAACTACGTATGGTTACTAAGCGGTTCATCTACCAGCCGGAAATCTTCCACCGGCGCACGGCTCGTTCAGCCGCACGCTGAAGGCGCGTTCGGAGGACAGCACCAACAGGACGAAGGAAGCAGTGTGAAGCAAACCTCCCGGCAACTCATGGGAAACATTGGGAAACCCTCTGGTAATTTCACATAGCTATGGATAATCACCATGCTATTAATGGGAAAATCCACTATAGATCTACTATAAATATGGATAATCACCGTGTCATTAATAGGGAAATCAACTAGAAATGGTCATTTTCAAAAGCAAACTATTAAACTACCAGAGAGTACTCATGGGATTGAAACCAACAACTGGGAGCGCTTCTCAAACCTGGTTGCCAGCTGGGTTCTACGCCGATTTTTCTGTAATATTCCAAAATTGGCTTATAATGATCCTTGCTCGTTATTGACAGCTTGACAATAAACCAATGATTTTTTGACACGCAAACAATTGGGAGTTGACTCATGAGTTGACCAGTAAAAGCTTTGATTTTCAGATGTGACAACACACAATTGGGAATTTTGGCGGCAATTCATGGGAGTATCAATTAACATAAAAATATACAAAAATCAGGACCTCTGAAGGATGGGGATCCAATGGTGATTAATCAGTAGTTAAATTATAGGCATATAAATCACATCAATAGTGAATTGGAGATATGTTGTTTTGTTTTCATGTGTGTATATAACCAACAATTCATGTGGATGTCAGCCAAAATGGGGAACTTAGCACAGATGCAAAGGAGACCTTGAACCAACAAAACATGGTGAGATCGATCAATGATGGGAAAAAACATCGGGAATCCCTTTCTGATTGATATATTGAGTTATGATAGCTATAATATCCCAATTGCCAATGAGTTGGTGGTTGATAACCCCATGAGTTGATTCACCAACCATCAGGATTTAACAAACACTTGATGTGGAATTCACCAACCAAAAACGAACCATGCACCAGCAAAGGTTAGGATGCAACCATGTGATCTAATCCAGCAAAGGGATCTTAGCACAATGAATCCAACAAAAATGGGATTCAACTAGCCTGGGGAGTTGACCATTCAACAGCCCCCAGAATCCAGAAACCATGGTAGAGGACCTACACACGGGACAATTTGGAGTGTGTTTAATATTATATAGGGGGGTGGGATTGAGCACTTTCAGATATATTGGCCACAGAACTTTGCAAACCAGAAATGGATAGTGAAACCCTGTCAAGCTCCAATTTTTGATAGTACAGCATCCATTCTTGATGATTTTTGATGGTTAAAGCATGTTAGACCTCTATGTTCATTACATCTTTTCTTTATCACCTTCAATGGTTAAACCATGTTCAACCAATATTTTTGGTTATATATCATATAAACCATCCTGGAATCCTAAGCCATGGGCCTTTTAAAGGATGGCCGTTTTTACACCTGGCGCTTCGCCCACCAGCTAACCGAGGTCCCAAACCCACCAAGTGGACGGATTTCTGCGCCTGAACAATAGAACATGGGACATAGTTTGCTAAGTTGCTGCACACAACAACTAGGTCAATTCTATTATGGGTTATGGGTGTGTGTGTGTTATATATATATATATTATATATCATATAGCATATATACATCATATAGCATATAAATATATATCATATAAAATAAATACATATCATATAGTGTATATATATACTATATGATATATATATATAACATATAGACTATATGTATATACATATATATATAATATAATATATATAAAAATAGCAATAGTAATAATAATATTAATATTAATAGTAAAATTAATATATATATATATATTTTTTTTATATTATATATAAAAAATAATATATAATATATAATATACAATATATATAAAATATAAAATAAAACATATAATATATAATATATAATATATAATATCTAATATATAATATTTAATATAAAATATATAATGTATAATATAATATATATAATAATATATATAATAATATACATAATAATATAGAATATAAAATATATAATATATACTATATAATAAAATATAAAATATAAAATATATAATATATACCATATAATATATAATATCTAAAATATAATATAAAACATATAATATATAAAATATAATATCTAATATATAATATAAAACTACATATAATATATAATATATACCATATAATATATAATATATAATATATAATATATAATAAATATAATATATAATATATAATATATGATACAAAAATATACAATATTTATTATATTTATAACACATATACACATATATATATAATATGGTTAATTGGGTTTCTACATATCATTTGGGGGCAACACTGTGTACAAATAGTCACTGAACCATATAAACATGACTGAAAGGCGCCACAGCACTATGCCTTCTTCATCCCTCACTGTCCTGAACACTTGGGCGGGTCACTTCTTTATAGGATGAGTCAATACCTATGGTACCATATTTTTGGCGGGATGAACCTCCATAAAATGTCAGTGAAACAATCATAAACATATTTTCATGCTTCGAATCAGTTCGAATCACATCCAGTCATGGTACGTTATTGGGGATAGGGGATCCTATTTCAATTGCTTTACCCACACAAACCCAGCTATTTTGTTCAGCAGGGCTGGGTCGGCTGACCCCCAGCCTGTTGCAGCAAGAAAATCAACGACAGGAGGAATTGATTGCTGTCGTGACGGTCCACCACCTGTAGCCAAGGTGTGAAAGTGAAGAGGAGGAACCCTTCGGTAAAGTAACATAACTAGTGGGCATGCCCATTTATAGAGGATGTACCCATAAAAAGATGGTGATGATGGTGATATGGCATCATTTTGCATCCAAGGATTGTTGGTTCCTAACCCAAATTTCAGAGCTTCCATCACAATTCGAGTTTCGAGACACACTCTGAGGCCCATCATTGAATTGATAAGTTGGCTGACAATCTCACCCCTGAAGTTGTGGATTCCGGGGTAAACCGCCAGTCGGGGGCCTGGTCATAAGAATGAAACACCATGTCTAGTCAAAGAATCTGCTTGGTGGTGACACGGTGTCAACCCCTCCTAACTACTTGTCACCTTGTATCAACTCGGATCATACTCAACAGGATGGAGTATTTATATCTCGATCTACTTGTATATACCAGTAACGTGTATATATATATATAATTAATATTATATAATACATAATACATGCCCTCTTGTAATTCAACGTAGCTAAGACAAGCATGATTTTTGCAGGTAAATCATGGTAAATCATCATATATAAATCTCTATAAATGGGCCGTGGTTTCGATGGCAAACTGTCGAGGGCGCGACTCGCTTGGTGAAGGTCGGGTTCAAGGTCAACACGTGCCACAAGAGCACCAAAGCCTGGCGCAATTTCCAAGCTGGGCCCCCCTCAAATAGCGAAGATATGCAAACAAGTTGGTGCAAATGTTAATGTAACTAGGTTTTATGAAGGTTTATGGTAGATATATCACTAGCGTTGATGACGATGACGATGACGATGACGATGATGATGATGATGATGATGATGATGATGATGATGATGATGATGATGACAATGATGATGATGATGATGATGATGATGATGATGATGATGATGATGATGATGATGATGATGATGATGATGATGATGATGATGTCGATGATGATGATGATGATGGTGATGGTGATGATGATGATGGTGATGGTGATGATGATGATGGTGATGGTGATGATGATGATGATGATGGTGATGGTGATGGTGATGGTGATGATGATGATGATGGTGGTGTTCTTGATCAACACACAGAACTGTGGGGACAAATGGGGCACTGTGCTGGTTGGCGCTGGTGTGACGACTTGCCCAGCATATCAGCTCTTTTGACGACCAGGGTATCAGGGAGAGCGATTCAGCTCTCTGTTTCACTATATGGCCATGAATTGATGGTATATCAAGCTGTTCTATCTTTCATTCTATAAAGCCATTAATTGGCTATTAATTGGCGACTAATTGGTGTTCACTATGGGAAATGAAAGGTTTTTTTTGTTGCACCAAACTACCAGACGTTGGCACGAAATCCCCAAAAACACAATGAGACCCTCGTGGCGCCATCGGCGCCTCCTGGTAAAAACCCACTGAGCGCATGGAGTGGGGCAAGATGGTCTGCTCCGCCTCAGGTTCCCCGGTTCCCAGTTCAGCCAGGATCATAAGAAAACCACCCTGATGATAAGAGGGAATATCAGCAGAATAATTGAACACATATGATCATCTGTTACTCATTTCAATGCAAAACCATAAATCTATCACAATTCATCACTAATTTAGCAAGATTTCACTTTTCATCAGTTGATATTGAAACATATTGAACACGTCTGATACCAATGAAACCAGCAACTGTGAAGGTGAATGCCATCTGCTTGCAACACATCGGGGGATATAAACAGGGATAAAGAATAGGAGGACAGGGGAATGCACACCACACAAATACAAAATACATAAACATAATTACTACTTGCATGCGGTCAACAACAAGCCTGGTGACGTCGCTTATGAGTCGACTAGTAAGAGACCAAAGCTGGAATTCAAACCACAAACAATTGAATGATATAGCTTGGATGAAGTGGATAAAACCAAACAAAGGAACCGCAACCAAAACTTTGCAACATGACATTCTGCAAATACTGGATTGCTAGTATTGCTGTCACTCATCCATACTGACGACCTTTGAGAAAAAACATGGCTGGCTGAATTAATAGCAATTCCCCAACCTGAGGCAAGGCCGTTTTGAGAAAGTTACCCCAATCCTAACCATAATTTCCAGTCGAACTGCTGAGAGGCGTTTTTTCCCGTTTTTCCACCTCCAAGTTGAACATTAGATAAACATGACATATGGTTTCGTCTGAAAATAGATGTGGAAACTCCCCGTGATGGTTCAATGTAGTTCAATGTAGTTCCATGTAGTTCAATATGATTCTTCCCTAGTGAAATGACGTGATTTGAGCCACCGAAGTTCTCGAGAGAAGCGTCTCTGTACACATCATAGCTTGGAATCCCAAGTCTTGATTAGATCTCATGGCTGTCCGTGGCGTTTTGTCCCCATTTCTTGCTGGTGTAGCAACCCCGTGTTTGTTGGTCAACTCCCAATTTTGCTTCGCAGAATCATAGCAATTCCACATGTTTCGTTCTCAAATCCAACGCTTACGTAGTTAAACACATGTTAAACACATTTAAAAACATGTCAAACCCGCATGGAGGTTGTCCTGATGAAATCAAATTATATAAATATTCCTTCTTGACTATGGACAATCTACACCCCCTAAGTTGGAATAGAACCCCTATACGCCTATAATTGTGGCCAGTTGGGATATAACCCCAATATACCCCAATAATTGTGGCATAGTATGGCCATATATACCCACATCATCCCCCATCGTTTGATGAACTCCTCCTTTGTTATCACGTCGCGTCGCTGCTGGGCCAGTCACCTGATGCACACTGCTGAGGAGCCTCAGGAGGCCGGTGAAGACCAGGTCGATCTCGTTCTCCTGGAAACAGCAAACCGGGCTCTGAACGACCTGTGGATTGATCCATATTTAACCAAAAAAAAAGTAGGGGGATATCATTGGGGTATCATAATATGTATGATAATATATATATATATATGTATATATAATATATTATACATATAATATATATATACATGTCCAACTTAATGGTGGTGCGCCAGTTCGTTGGATAAGTTTGTTCATAACTAAGGTTTATTGGATATATGAAACATTATGAATCTATAGTTCATGGAGGTCATAATCCAAGAAACATATACATGCATATACATAATATGTCTATGTGGGGTAAACATGAGTCAACTATAACCTTTTATAAAAATCCCTATCAATCTGATTACCTATCCAATGTTATATAATTATATAGCTTCTGAGGATGTATTTGGGGCATGCTATGAGGCTTAAGGGCTTAAATACCTTATCAGGAAGTATTTGGATCCGTAGAGAATGGGTATGATACTTGGGGTTGTCATAGAATGAGGTATACACATTTTATGGCAATTCAAACATAGAAAACCTGATTTGTGTTGGAATAGATGGCTCAACTATTCCAAGTTATGTTAATGATACGTGTCACTCACCCCCATCTACGGGAGATTGCTATCCGTGGGTTGCTGGTCTACCTCCATTCCATGGTGATCCATGAGGCTTTCCTGCATGTAAAAAACATTATACAATAGATCAATAAGATCATCAATGTAAAACTCTATAAAGTATTATCTATATATATCTCTCTGTATATATATACACATAAAAATCAATGTAAAAAAATACACCTAATTATGTAATGATCAATGTGTTTTGGTTGAAGTGGGTGATCAGCTCGTTGAGCTTTCCCAATTATACCTGGGGTTTCTTGGTTTACAGAAAAGTGAACTATGGCTGGGTGTAGGACATGTCATTCCCCATTTATGGCCAGCAAAAACGGTCCATTGAGCTAAGGTATACCATGGTATACCCAGATCAAACCCCTGGTGTATACTTAGAGGGTGCATCCCAGTTGAGAACAGTAAATGGCTAATAACTCGTAACCATGTTGTACTCAAGCTATGGGATCCTTAAGGGGTGGTGCCCCATAGTTGGCTAAGGTTTCAAACCTTAAACCTTAAATAACTAGGATTTTTAGGGTATATCTATGGACCATGCGTTTTATAAACTAACTTGTAATTGGAGGGGGGACCATCGAGCGCTGCGTTAGGCATGGTGGGGATCGCTGGATGTTCCGTGTGATTCTCCATACACATGTTGCCGCGACACTTATAGTTTTATTCAAAATGGTTCAGTTCAATTCTCATGTGTATATAATATGTATATTTATTTCTATATGTACATATTGTACCTGAACCACCCACAGTGCAGAAATTTTTGAACGTTTGGTACTTTTGAACTTTTGGACCGATTGGAACGATTCAGGATAGAATGGAACGATTCTGTATGGAATTGGTTCAGTTTGAAAGGCATTTGAATGATCTCTTCCCTTCTCCCCACGACTGGCTTGATGAACACTTTTTTGCCAATCTGGAGCGTGACTTCATCACCCACATCTAGAAATTCAACATGTCAAACTGCCGAGCATACTGCCCTAGAGATTTTTCTAGGGTTCGCAGCGTTTGTTGTAGCGGATGTGTCGTACGTGCTGTTCTTGACACCTGCCCTATGAAGTCTTCGTCTCCCCATACTGCAAAGCCTTACTGGCAGATGTGGAATTTGGTAAGACCATGGCTAGCTATTCTTGAGATTCCTTGGGAAAGAAAAATAGCATCAAAGCTGTATACCGAAAATTGTTCCAGGCGCAGCATGGATTGAAGCTGATAGGAGGGGTGATGTCCAGGCACAGGTGGACTCCAAGATGGTACTTGGGTCTGTATTTGAACAATCTGTAGCCAGCAGCATAGCAGGCTGAAGCCAGTGAAGCGAATGCAACCTCAAAACAGTCATCTTTCCAAGGTGTTCCATTTGTATCTGTATCAGGCTGAATCGTTCCAAGTAGCACACGGGTCCAAAAGTACCAAACGTTCAATCATTTCTGCACTGTGGGGAGTTCAGGTGTATGTATTGTATTATAGTTTTGTATGAAGAAGTTGTACACATGTATTCAATTCAGCTAATATATATATATATATATAATCAGGTCTATGTACATGAGCTACTGGTAATCAAGTCAAAAGTGCATACTAATAGGTGGGCAACATTCATCTCGTGGCCAACTGTTCTCGCAAGGGTGCAGATATTACCTCGAAGAAAAATGCCATGTGCCCTGATCGTCCTGAAGAAGTGGCTGGCGCACCGGACCAAGTAGGCACATCGTTGGAAAAGTTCATCATTGGGGTCTGCCTCGAACGCATTCCAGCTAGCTTGTTACCCCCAGACTGATTTCAATTGCTTTATAACACCTGTGGTCAGTTGTGGCTACCATGAACCCACTTGTATACAGATCAAAAATCAGCATTAGCTAAACAGCTAAACAGAGGAAACCTGTCAAATCTAATGGTGCAGCTGTTCCACTTGAAACTACCCACCCTTTGACAAGACTTGACCTGGCAATGGTCAACTTCGTCGCCCAGCCATGCCATGATGAGCGCCGTATCAAAGGCCTTGCCGCCCAATGTGGTGGGAAAGTTGTTCCCTTGCCTGGGCTGGATGTCACATAGCTTTCAGACAGGTAGACACAGGACACTAATGAAAATTCTGGCTTCCCCCTGTTCATTGTTTTTTTTGCCATGGTACCCTCCCATGCCAAAGGAAGCTTTTGTGAACTCATCGATCGCAGTAGTATGCCTGTTGCGCTTGCACCAGCTGTCAAAACGCATATAGGCCTCAGCCAGCCTATTGTCCATCTTCCGGTCGTCGCCGAAGTGGCCGAGGAAACATAGAAGTGTAACAGAGCTGGCCGCACAGTCTAGCCCATATCCAAGATGAAATATGTGACAGAAATCCAAAAGTATGTATGAGGGCTCATGACACCCTGGTAGCTGCCGCAATGGGGCGAACTGGTCTTTGTACGGGGGGGGTCCCTCCCCCCCCGTACGCCATGCTGCATCTTCATTCGGGTTCTCCCAGTCCTTTAGGGATTGTTGACCCCATATATGTAATATATATTATATACAGTTTGTATATATATATATATAATATGCCAACATTTGAACACAAATATCAGCAACACAGTTGTGTGGAAAATCACTGTCCTCTGAAGTGCATCTGTGACAGATACGCCTGGACGTAAAACCAGAACTCAAATGATGAGCCTTTGCTGGCCCAAAAAAACAAATCCAGTCATGAACATATTCGGCATTCTTTCGGGGAAAAAAGAGAAAGCTTAGATATAAAGTATCATCTAAGAATCTTTTCGAAGAAAAACCCAATCCCCTTTGGTCCCCAGGCAGATGAGCCGCAGCTTGGAGCCACCTGCATCCTTGGAGGCTGGGCTGGCTGGACGGGAAAATATTTTTTTGTTTTTCTGATTTCTGGGGTCTTATGTCTACAATAGCAATCCCCTCGAAAATAAAGATATATATATAGGAGTCTGAGGATCACATACCCCATGCTCAAATGCATCCAGGGCTTGGTTGGTGAACTCTCCCAACAGGTCGTCAATGGTCCAATCTGCGTAATACAGGTGGCTTGAAATCCCAGTGAATAGCCAACGCGAGGTGAATGTGTGCCTGGTCAACAGATTAGATGGTCAGGGAGAATCAGGCAGTCTAATCATATATATATAATATAATTATAATATATATATAATATATATAATATAATTATAATATATATATAATATATATAATATATAATATATATATATATATAATATAATATATAATATATATATATAGCATAAAGGAAAGAACAACCTATTTTTTTTAGTGGTCGCTATATTCTTTTCGATGGGGCCAAACCAAACATGTTCAATTAGGCCAATAAGATTCGTGCTATCATTGACCACTCCAACTCCTTGATGTCCGATTGCAAATTGAAAGCTGATAACCATAAATGGTCTGCGAAGATGGCCACGACCTTCATCTCCGTGGATAAAATACGGAATACAATTTCCAGTGTCAAAGTCGGGATCTTCAGCAAAATGAGAGTAGATTGGGTGGGTGGGATTTGTTGCCTGGTAATCCCGCCAGAATTGTCGAAAGGTGTTTTTCCAATCGCCGCTCACACCATGTCCAGCCAACATGAACTGCGGCTTGTGCCGCAAAAAGTACCTACACCATTCCTCAAGTCGAATCATTGGCCAGTAGACTCGGCAACAGCGGAGTGGTTTCCGCATTCGGATCTGAATGTCACACACATCTATTTTGATAGGCAGTGTGGTTCCTGGCGTCCGTTTGATCAACCGGGTCAGATTTCTACATGCATTCTTCTTGCCAGCGTGAGTTCCAGCAACCTTCAATAAGAGGTTTGAGTTGATTTTGCCTTGCCCCACCGTGGAGTAAATGAAAAGACCCTGAATCTAGGCATAGCACTGAATAAAATTACTAATGAAAAGTGATTTTAACCCAGCGCAAGTTGCATTTTCTGGTAACTCGGCAAACCATGGAAGCAAGCTTGCTAACTCTCCAAGCTGATTCAGCCTTGGATCTTGCCAATGATAAAAAAAAACACCGGTAACAAACCGTACAAATATCATTTCTTAGGATACCCCAGTCAAGTTATCCCATATACAATAAATAGGTGGGCCCAAGCATGGGGTATTATTATGAACCAACAAAAATTCCCTATTTCCCAGAAACCCCTGACAAGTATTCCCGCATAAGTTCTTGCGCCAGGTCATCTGCAGCTTTCCCTGCTTCATCCAAATCGGATTGGAGGCCTGCATGCGCTCAATGGGCACGGGTGACCGTGCTGCCAACGGACTCTAGATTCTATACATTATACATGGGGGCGTAATTCCAACTGCAAGTGGGCAATCCATGATTTTACTCACTACTACACTAGGCGCCTTTATGGTATGAAAAATGCCCATTTGGCAAGAACATCAATGTCACGCGGTGTTCTGACCTGAGCGTGGACCACCAAGCCTTGTTGAGGACCAAGAGGATGTCGACCCCTCAGCTGTTGACCTGGCATGCAACAAGGACATGGCATTCGGGAGATTTAAGTTAAAGGCAGGGTGAAAGATGACGATGGGTCAAGTTAGCAACATTTTTCCAAAATGAGGTATACCGGAATGCCCGCAGTAGTATTTTGGGGGACGTACACCAGGGTTCCAAGCTATGCAGTGCAGCCCTTTTGTCGTGCAACCGCTGGCTGGACACACTGTGCTTCTATTGAAGCTGCAACCGGATCATGAAAATCCGTGCCCGTTAGCAAGCCATGGCCACAGACGATAAATACAATATATGCATGCCAGTTCAGCTAATATTTATATAGTTGCTATGAGCTTTTAAGAACTTTGTATTCATTCCCAAAGATGGCCATCCTATGCCTGCAGGGCATGGTCAAAACCGTGATCCTTATCAGCTAAGTAGAAGAACTACTTCTTGCTCTTCTTGGATGGTTTCTTTTTCTTCTTGGGCACCACTGCAGCTTCCGATCCCTCTCCCTCAGTTTCAACGGGTTCAACCTTTGCCTTGCGCTTCTTGGAACCACTGCTCTTGGGGACATCTGTGTCCTTGGCCTTGGCCTTTGCCACTTTCACAGCCCTGACAAGCAAATGCGCGGAGGAGAGATGGCTATGGACCATGGAAAAAACCATGCAAGACCATCTATGGAACCTAGCCTGCATCGAAGTATGATTTGGTTCAGTTGGACATCTTCTTTCGACAGGTCAATCAGAAGCTTCCTCAAATGGGCCTTCTGTTGCCTTAAAGAAGCTGAGACTATTGGAAAAAATAACGTCTCAATTCAAAATTCAACGAGTGATGATTGCTGGGCAACAGGCTGTGAGGGTTCATGTTCAATGTGCTCAGCTTGCACAGCAAGGATTGCGTTGAACTTCGTCTGGAAGCTTGTGAGCTTGGTGCTGAGATCTTGTGCAAGCCTGGGCTCAGTGGAATTGGGAAGACCCGTGGGTTTACAGTATACCCCCGTCAAGCACAACATTCGGATATGTAACTGTTACGTGTTTCAAGATCTCATTTAGGATAATCATATATATTGTTTATTAGGATGCCGAGCCCAAATTTGGAGCCCAAAACACGAGATGGCCAATCCAATAAATGCAAAAAAAGGAGCATCTTACTGCGGTCTGATTCGACCTCCTTCAGCTTTTCCTACAGGGGCAATAGTTTAAATGATGCATTTAGGTGTGGTTTCGTTGAAATAGTGTTCAAACAGTTAGGGTGAAAGCCGGGCCTTAAGCTCTTCAGACTGATCAATCTTCTTTCCACCAACATCCACGAAATCTTGAAGGCTACCTTAGGGACCCAACGTCCAACAAAATGAAAAGAACTTGAAGCTGTTGATGGAGCGATATTTTCACTGCAATATGACAGGTTGGTGGAACATGGTGGAAACATGCAGTTTTGATGTAATGTAAGCTGCGGCACTATATGGGTCTGTGCCCACTTGAAGCACAGGGAAAACAAGTGACTTCTTGCCCTTTCCCTTTCCTTTGTCCGGTTGGGTAAAACCCAGTCCCGCATTGCCGATGGAGCCACCGCTCCTTGGGAAACCCAACAATCCCGTTGAGATCGCAAATTACTATCGTTCTGGTAGTATATGGCAAATCGTTGGGATTATTGGGGATTCTCATAGCAAGCTTTTTGGGTGACATTGAATGACATTGTATAGATATGTATATAAATAGACTAATATCTATATATATATATATTTATTATATTATATGTATTTTTCTATTGTGCAAGAGAGGTTCGACACAAAGCTTTCAGCGTTGAGATCAGCACCCTCCCCGACGAGGATGCCTTGTCCACCCTGCCAAACTATGAGGTGGCCAACAGGTAGCACTTCGACAGCGAAAAATTCAAGAAAGTGACCAGGCCTCCACCTCAGTGCTTGAAGACGCAGTGGTTTTGACACGATTCAAGTCTTTCGCAGCGAAATTCCAATCTGTGGGCACACGATATTCTTCTTGTCCATGCACTGGATTGTGCCTTGTTTTTCCCAGACTTGTTGCCCACGCTTTTGCGTGAGCAACCATGGACCTCAAGTTGACTTGACTCAAGTTTCACCAAAACATTGGGCTAAATTTGGTGAACTGGTGTTCCAAGTAAGCCCACCACTCGTCCCAACCAGGAATCAAATACAATTGTCCTTCCGTCTTCCATCCACCCAAGACATCTTCAGAGTTCTCCTGAAGTCAATTTTTGGGATATTTGAAGTATATGACAAAGGTGACATTGGGAAAACCCCGTTTCCACATCCAAAACATTAAGGCTCCTGAATAGATTCCCGCTCGATAGTTAGATTGACCTCATCCATGGACATCGAATTCTGGTACAGCAGTTGGCGGAGTTTCTTGCCTAGGCTAGCTGGCCAGCAACATATAAAAATCAACCTATTTGCGGGGATCCCTTTTTATGATCATGGCTTAGTTGTGATTACATATGTATAAATATGTATGTCTGTTTCTATATATCTATGTATCTATGTATCTTTGTATCTATGTATCTATGTATCTATGTATCTATGTATGTATGTATGTATGTATGTATGTTTGTTTGTTTGTTTGTTTGTTTGTTTGTATGTTTGTGTGTGTATGTATGTATGTATGTATGTATGTATGTATGTATGTATGTATGTATGTATGTATGTATGTATGTATGTATGTATGTATAGAAGAATGTTTGCATGTATGCATGCATGCATGCATGCATGTATGTATGGATGTATGTGTGTATGTATGTGAGTATGTGAATATGTGTGTATGTCTGTCTGTATGGATGTATGCATGCATGTATTCATGCATGTATGTATGTATGTATGTATGTGTGTGTATGTGTGTGTCTATCTGTTTGTCTGCCTGTCTGTCTATCTATCTGTCCGTCTGTCTGTCTGTCTGTCTGAAAGTAAGTAAGTAAGTAGGTAAGTAAGTAAGAAAGTAAGCAAGTAAGTAAGTAAGTAAGTGAGTAAGTAAGTAAGTAAGTAATTGTGTGTGCATGTATGCATGCATGCATGCATGTATGTATGTATGTATTTATGCATGTATGTATGTATGTGTGTATGCATGTATGCATGTATGTATGTATGTATGTATGTATTTATGCATGTATGTATGTATGTGTGTGTATGCATGTATGTATGCATGTATGTATGTATGTATGTATGTACGTATGTATGTATGGATGTATGTATGTATGTGTGTGTAATGTATGTATGTATGTGTGTGTAATGTATGTATGTAATGTATGTATTTATGTATACATGTAGTATGTACGTATGTATGTATGTATGTATGCATGTATGCATGCATGCATGCATGCATGTATGTATGTATGTGTGTACATATATTGATATATACGCCACGGTACGTCCAACTTCAGTACCCCACAGCTTCAGCAGCTCAGGGTTTGCTTGGACCTTGCCCCTCTTGGCTGAAGCCACATACCGCTGCATCCTCAGCCAATCGCACTGGGGATGATCAGTGTGGCTTTAGGAAAGAATGGGGTACAATGTTAATCATGTATGAAACCAAAGACTGACCAGGGATGATAAGTCATTCCATGTGGTAAAGTAACCCCGCTTCTGCACATCATGCTTACTTATAAACTGCATCCAAATGTATCCAACAATGTTCAAATAGGTTCCCAAAATGGTTCCCCAAATTGTACACGATGCGGGACCCCCAGCTAACAACCACATGCAACCTAGTAACTTCCAGTAAGTCCCATCAGTATACATTGTCCCAACCATCTCTGGGGCTGTTCCGTTGCCATCACTGTTGCTGGCACTGCTGCCATGTCCCTGCTGTGATGCGTTTGGAGCTGGTGCTGGCGGGCTGCCTGCTGGTGGGGGGACAGATGCTTGCTGTGGTGGGGAGCCTTGCGGTGCTGATTGCTGGCTTTCTTGAGGTGGGGTGTTGGCGGGTGGTGGGGTCGGGAGTGGTGGGTCAGGTGACTTTGGGCTTTGCTGCGGCATCTGCTGGGAAGGTGTGGCAGGTGGTGCTGCTGGCGCTGCTTGTGATGTAGGTGTCTCCGGGTAAAGGCTGGAGTCCCCAAGCTGGTTGTCAGGGAGTTGTCGCGGTGTCTGCACATCAAGGGTCGTCGGGGCAGGCGATGATGAAAGGGCAACAGGCTGATGATGCTGCTGTTCATAGTTCAGGGTCGACAGGGATTGCTGGCTTGGCTGAGCATTGAGTGGAGGGGGGGAACCTAATGAGGCATTGCTCTGCGCAGGGGTGAAGGCAATTCGGCGAGGTGATGGGTCCAAAGCTTCCTGCGAACTACTCTCTCCCAAAGTCAGCGTCCGCTGACGCATCAAGGCAGCTACATCAGGGTCACTTATCGGAGCCTGGGCTAATCCAGGCACAAACACCCCAGCAGCTTTCGTCTCGTGAAATGGGCCTGCGGCCACACATCGCAGTGAGTGTGCGTGTGTGTGTGTGTGGGTATATATGGATGTGCAATATATAGATGGATGGATGGATGGATGGATGGATGGATGGGTGGGTTGGTGGGTGGGTAGATAGATATAGAAAGAAAGAAAGATACATATGTCCATCGTTAGTTAGATAGATAGATAGATAGGTACATAGATAGATAGATAGATAGGTTAGAAAGGTTAGACAGGGTAGAAAAGGTAGGCTAGTTGGCTGGTTGGCTAGGTGGTTGGTTAGTTGGTTTGTTTGTTAGTTAGTTAGTTAGTTTGTTTGTTGGTTTGTTTGTTAGTTTGCTAGTTGGCTAGTTAGCTAGTTGGCTAGTTTGCCAATTATAGATAGGTAGGTAGGTAAGTGGATAGATGGATAATTGGAAAAATGGATGGAAAGAAAAAAGGATAGATGGAGAGATAGATAGCTGGAAAGATAGAAATGTGGGTAGACTATGGATAAATAAATACGGATAAATAGATAATTGGATGGAAAGGTAAGTGGCTAGATGCGTAGATAAATGGAATGAGGGATAGATGCAGAAAGACAAACATACATTCTCATGCGCATCAAAACAAATGGTGCCCAAATAGGGATGCTCGAAAACGGGCTATGTCTACAATATCTGGAGGGGGTTCGAGCATCCCTAGTTTGAGATCTATGGGTCTGTCCCAGAATGCTGGTGTTGCAAAATTGTGATTGAGCATCATACAATGGGTTTAATGTTCAAAGCCGACAAGGACCAGTTCGGTATGACACAAAGGACAACCCCGATGCTTACACAATTTAACATAAACAAGAGCCCAAGTCCAAATTGCTTATGTATGACTCCACCCCAAAAAATCCTTATCGGAGATGGTGTTCCGGCAACATGTTTCGCTCCCAAGGCCTTCCGATGGCGCTCCAGTTCCAGGATCTGTCCCAAAATCAGCTCCAAGCTGAGCTTGCAGCTGAAGGATTTGTGCACGTGTAGCCTCAGACAGCAGAGGTTTCCAAGGTGTCTAGGTTACCACAAAATTATGAACTGATTTCTTTTTCAGGCTGACTAGGTTCTTGATGCAACTCAAAAAGAGGTTCCGACCGTCAGTGCGGCTTCTATGGAAACGGGATCTGGGTTACTCATGGCCTGCTGTTGTTGTACTAGGTGCACCCCCAAGTCCAATGTTTTACCGGGGTGCATGTTGGTTGCACGATATTTCCGCCTTGATCCGTAAAGACACAATCGAAACATTGACAGTGGCAAACTGCGACGCAAATGCTCGTTGGTGAGCCGATAGCCGGGCAAAGTGTCTGATGTCTTTTTCGACGCCCAAATCCTCTGCTGGAAATCCATCAAAAGGATTGATTTTTGGCCAACCTCCCAAATTGCAACAATTAAGAAATCCCAATTTGCGTACTTTTGCGGGAATTTGCGTACTTTTGCGGGGTATTTGCGTACTTTTTGCGGGTTCCAATTTTTAGTTATTTCTTTAATTTGGGATCATTTCTGTTGCATTTGGGATTATTTTGTTAAGCCAAGCTCTGAGTCAAGCTTCTCAAACACAGGCTGCCAGGAATTAGGCACCGTGCCCGGCTTGTAAGAACGTATGTATTTGTATGCATCAACCAAGCATGCATCAGCCCACGTATCCAAAAGTTCTAAGCTTTCGAAGAGTTCACGGTCGCTCAGGCCAACATCAATCGGATGTTTTTGGCGGAGCCGAGGCTGAGGTTTCCAGGTGCCAATGATGTGGTTGAGTCCCTGGCCGAACCCAACAGGGTATGTCCTCGGTAGTGGGAAGAATCAAGCTTTATAGGTAAATAAAATATCTGACGCAACGAATCAATTTGGGCGCTGGCTGACTTGAACGTAGTGATGGAAGGCCTTTGAACCTCTTACATCCATTGGAATCCTCATAGGAGCCTAGGCCCACAAGAGATAGACATATGTCAGGAAACTATACATATGGTGTTGCCATCCACCAAAAATAGGATATCGAATGTTTTAACGACGCATGGGGAAGGTATAACTGACAGCTATTGGGATTTGGGGATATCACATATTTTTTTGGTATTATTTGCATTTGATCAGGCTTCACACTGAGGAAAGCACTAGTGGTAGCCAAAGTCCGTTTTTTCTCCTTCTCATCTTTGGTCAAGGTTCCACGGTCCTGAACTGACCAACATACCCCGGCCCAATAATTATGATTTAACATGCATTCGATAGATAAGCCCATGACCAGCTTCATGATGATATCAGCATCCGACGACCAAATTGATGTTCTTTTAGGACATTGTGCGCCCCAATGCATCATCCAAAAGTCTTGGCGAAATACCTTCGGGATAGCTTTGTGCACATCATATGCATGGCACCCCAAAACTGATGTTCCCCAAAAGTTGTCGGTGGTTTCCCATGTTGTACACGTCCAATGCAGGTATGATACATAAATCACCTGATTGAATAACCAATCTAGGCGATGATGGTATGGAAGAGTGTCGGCACTTCCTGAGGGCTGCTCCAGCACCCAGCAGCAGAATGTTGCTTCTGCCACCAGGATGATCAAAGCCAGCCTGACATGCAGAACCTCTTCAGCATTGCTAGCTATGTATACATATGGGCATTCCAAATGAGGTGCCCTTTTTTGGTCCCAAAAAGGCGTAATTCAAATAAAGAAATGGCACCCGATTGGCAGCCTGTTTTTGGGGTATCCCAAAATCTTTCCTGGACTATCCATCCCACTTTGTGGCCCCAAAAATTGAATGCAGTAAAAGACGGGCTGTTCATCCCATTTGTGTTTCTCAAAGCTGGGTACAATACTTGTGGTGTGAAACTCATGCAAATACGTTTTAGCTTACCAACTTGCAGATGCTTTAGAACCATCCCACCATCAGAACCTCCAAATCTAGATGCCCCTGATTCCAATAGTTGATCCCAGTAACCGTCCAATTGTCAGATTGGCAAGCTTCACAAACTCATACAGAAGCCCTAGCGGGTTTAAACGTGTTCTCCACGTTGTCCCACGTGAGACCCTGCACCACGATGCACAGGGTGGCGCCAGAATCAAGAGCGCTCCTGGACCTGCACAAGGAGATGCACTCGACAGGCAGATTGAGTTCGCTTCCAATTTTGGATTCTGATTCTTCAAGGGGATCATGGGAAATCGGATAGCTCAAAGATGAGAATCACAGTTGGCTACGTTGTTTTGTAAAACCATTTTGACTTGCCTGCGTTGAGCACCAGCCATATGGCTAGCCTCACATAGCAAACTTTGGTTGGTGCTTTGGGTGGTGTATGATTTCAAGTCTAGAAATACCAACTACCATGCAGGAGACGTAAAGGCTTATATTTTCAAACCTGGGATTGCTTGCAAACTGGGCTGGGCCCCCCACAAGAACCCAGCAGACTCTGTAATGTCCATGGACTTCCCACCCAAGATCTTGTCGAAGCTAGCCACAGCCTTTCCAGCTTGGCGGAAGCAAGCACTTACGTTTCCCTGGCCGGAAAACAGCTCTATGAGCTGCCACTCGGCCACAGGCAGCCCTGCCCACTGCAACTGCAGCACCTTGGCCGGAGAGATCGGATTGATGTGGAACATGAGGAAGGTGGACCATTGGCAGAATGTGGCCATGAAGCCATAAATTTTCTGAGCTTGCCGCAATTGCTATGAACACCTCATAGCCAACAAACGAACATATGGGGATGTTTCAAAATTGGGGATCCTGATACTTTCTGTGCAAATAAAGTTTCATTGAAGCTAAATGGACATCTCAGTTTTTGAGTTTGCACATCTGAAATTGAGTTCATGACTTTAGGCGCGCCCAATTGGATTAAGTGGATCAGCTTACTTTCTCTTCGGCGTGATCTACTTCGAGATCTAGCTGATCTACATGGCATGTTGTACAGGGCAAAGGTGGCCAGGTACCACTTCAAGCCTTGACCCAAATAAATGTCTACGGGGGCCCACTGAACATCTTGACGTGTTGACAAGAAAGCTTGATAGCATCGGCGGACCATTTCTTGGAACTACCTTTATTTTTTGGGGGGCGCCCAAAAGCTTGCAAAAAGGCATTGCCAATCAATGGTTAGCAATATAATGGGTGAACCTTAGATTGATAGCTTGGTTGACATGTTTTACAGTTCTGGAGATGTCTTGATAGCAACTTGTAGATGCCACATACAAGTAAGAAAGCCCCACAAACAAAAGTGCAGTTAATATATGAATTTCATTCATGATGCAGGTATTTATTGCGGTGGTCATTTTACCAGTGCTAACCTGAGGCGCTGCAACTGTAAGCAAGCCGGCAGTGCCACCTCTGGAGGCTAGCCGGGAAAGGTATCCCATACCTGACGCGGGGGGCACGATTAGTTTGATAGTCATTTTTTGTAAAAGGATCAAATGAGCAAACTTGACATGTGGAACAAACCGCAGATCAAAGCAATTTTGACTGCTCTCCCCATCCATCTTTAAAGTCCGAACACATGATCTAGCTGATTTCACAGCACACGTGTTGAGTTGGACCTGGCGCCATATACTGCCATCGAAAGTCACATCTAGACCGCACGGGTCTTCAGAACAGTGTCACTTGTGTTGACATGTTCACATGAAAAGTATTGCTGGTGACCGGGCACCAACATCCCCAAAACCCTCACTGGGCGGCTCCGGCTTCAGTCGGTTGCATGGTAAGCCTTGCAAGAATCCACATGGTGATACGAACAGGAGCGCAAGAGACGCACACAAAACTGTAAAAGGCAAACATGCTGACATGACATGCCGTTTTTTAGTTTTTAAAAACGCTGAAGACACATTCATTATGACAAAACAAGATTGTCCAAGAAACTGCTTTTCCAGCGGCAGAAATTTCTTCCTTTGTTGCGCCCAGTTTCTTGGCTGCCAGTGCTGCTCGGTGGTATGCTGCGCTCTTGCGGCTCTGCTTTGCCTTTGTCCTAGCTCGGGCTTCTGCCTGTGGATCTGCAGGAGCTGGTGTCTCCATTGCGGGGTTTGAAGCGATTGCTTCATTGTCAGCTGGCACGTCACCGTTGGGTTCGGGCACATGGGTAGCCTCAGCAATTGATTCCTGGCCGTTCTCACCTGCACTTGTTGTCATTGCAGCGCTTGCTGCTGCACCTGTGCTTGCATCTGTGCTTGCCCCTGGTGCATGGGACTTGACCTTTGCGGCCTTAGACCTTGTCCTTCTACGTTTGGCAGGTTGGGGATCTGACTTGCTGGGGCTAAGTTCTTGGTTGCTGCTGCTAGCTGCCTTGCTGGGGATGACATCCGTTGTCTCGACCTGACGTTTGTTGCTCCTCTTGGCCTTTCGTTGCTTTTTTTTTGGTGCACTCAGTTCAATGTCAGTGCTCGCGTGCTGCGACTCCAACCTTTCAGCAACCTGGGCATCTGTCATGCCCTCTGTTGAAAACCCACAAGCAGCTGCAGAAGGACGGTTGCTACCTACTGTTTCGACAGCGGCAACCTTCCTAGATTTGCTCTTGCGACGCTCAGGCTGTTCAACAGTGGTCTTTGGTTCTGTCTCAGGCTCCTTGTCAACACTTGAGGGCTTACTTGGTTCAGATTTCTGGGCCTTCTTCCTGCCTCTTGGCTTTTGGGGACACTGGACAAGTGCTGGCACAACCTCGACTTTGGTCATGCAGTCCGGGCGGTGCAAGCTAGTCTTGAGCACGTCCGCAAACTCCTGACGCACTGCCGCAAAGTAAAGAATCATGTTTGTGTAAGTTGGTAGAGGGATATATGTATATAGGTATATGTATAGTTTATTATTTCTACTTATAATTATATATTATATTTTATGAATTATATTATATATATTACGCATTTTGCATTGTATATTTGATATTATATATAATATATTATATCTTATATATTAAATATTATATATTATATATTTAATATCCTATATTACATATTATATATTATATAAAAATTAATTATGTATTACAAATTCTTTATTAAATATATAATATATTCTATATTATATATTTTATATGTATTTAATAAATTATATATTTTATATTATAGATTATAGATATAGATAGGTAGAGAGATATGTATATATATATATAATTAGGTAGGTATGTTTTATATATATATGTATATATGTATTTTATTTACTATGTGTTTACTTATGCATGGGTTTAATTATTTTAATGGGGGAAGTAAAGATAGTCGATACGATTCTGCAACATGTCCGATCAAAAAACCATCCACCCAGGGTCATTTGGGTTCCAGAAACATCCGGTAGACATGTAGAACGGAACATAAAACACTTGAGATTGATTGACAAGATAGACGTCCTCCTCTTCAAGATGATTACCTGCAGGCTCCGGCAAGTCATTGGTCGTGCCAGACTCCTGCTCACAAGCGAAGGCGTGGAGGGATTAGACCGCTGGGAAACACAATCAAGCCCACAGGAACGCAAGTGGCAGGGCATGCCTCAAAAGGCTTTGAGGCTCCAGGATGACGTTCAAAAAAATCACGGATACGCTGACTGTATGGAACAAAGCCAGCATCCTGGCACGATGCACGTATATACAATTTATAGCTATTTAAGATTGGTTGCACGCACATCCACACAATTTTGATGTCCTTGGCCCCTGGGGCTTGCAGCACATCTTGGCCACACCCTGTGACAGATGTAGCAGCCTGCAGGCATAGATGGCTAAGTAGCATTGATTCTACCGATTTGAAATTTAGTATATGCTTGGCCAAAACATGTTATATCCAGACGAAAGATAGATGTCACTGGTAAGCGGTTGCTGCCCAATATTCAGCTACAGCTTGTTCCCTTTCCGTCCTTGCCAGGAGCAGTGTTGCCAGGTCCATCTTCACCATCGGCCTATGCCGGTTCCACAGGAATTGTTTGGTACTATTTGGGCAGGATTCCACCAAGTTTAAACGAAAGTTGGCTGAACCCCGCCTTCACTGCAATTGCTGGAGCTCCAAGGGCAAAGCAGGATCCATCCTCCTGCAAAGCCATGCGTGTAAATACATTATTGTATAATGTAGTATATATATAATACATATTACATAAATTCAGGTTAGGAGCTTGAATCATATACACATATAGGTATGGTGTTGTTTGGAAGGGATTGCACATTCTGTGTATGAAGGTCCCAAATGTTAAAGATCCCAACCCGAGCCTGAGTTGCAATCGCACCACACACCATTGGTTCAGCAGGAACTTCCTGACGTATGCTGCATGGTGCCATGCAACGCAATGCCCCTGTAACTTCATTCCGTCCTTCAAGTCGGTGATGGTTGGTCCATGTGGTTCATGGGCCTCCCGTGGGCATAGAGTGATGTGGAAACCCACCCCGGCAAAGCAAAAGTGCCAAAAAGGGTTTCCTTTTTTGCGTGTTTTTACTGTTTTAGGGAGTATAGCAAACCAAGAGGAAATGGCAAAACTTTGGTCTCATGATTCAAACGCCTGGCTCATGTCCACATCACGTTCATCGGGGATGGGCTGCATTTCCTGCACAAAAAAAGATCAAGTACATGTTGCCTATATAATTCTGTGTGGCACCCAGGTTTCAATGAAAAATTGTCCTCCAACTCCATGGGTCGCGGCACCCGTTGATCATGTTCACGCGCATCAGCCTCCGCTTGAGATAGGGATAAAAACAGGGAAAAGCTGCAGGTATGAACAAAAATTGAATGTGGGGCCTTCTGGTTGCCAGTCTTGAGGTCCCCCAAGTTCAACATCGAAGAGGTTTCCTGCAAGGAAGCAACAGAAAGAATGAAATCACTATATAGGTACTTTGATGAATCATGAAAAGGTCCTGAGCCAAAAGGCAATCAACTTGATCCATGTCCAAAGGGAGTGTTTCCATGAGGTCGACGTTTTGTCCTGCATATGTCCAGGAAACAAGTTGACACTTCTACTGCACAAATACCAGATAGATAGGTAGAAAGATGGATAAATAAATAAATATATATATATATAAATGTTTGTATAATTAATGAATATCTGTGAGTTTATCTATCTTGTATGAAATAGCATCGTATGTGCACATATGAACGCGCATGGGTGTTCATATTGAGTCCTGGCTGAACTATCGGCTCCACTGGCTTGGCAGATTTGGCTGCCAGATCTTCCAAGTGTTTCAAGTGTTTAAGCTGAAGTTCCAGTTCCAGGAGCATCTTTAGCTGGCGAGCCTTCCGTGCGGCATCTACCTTAGGCAAGCATATCTATATGTGGTGAGAGTACAGGGGGCCACCACATATTATACATACATATATATATATGTATATGTATGTGATAAATCTAAAATTGGAATTGTAGTCAAGAAACAGGACCAGTAACTGGAGTCGGGCTTAGCATGGGAACCACAGGATACTTGGGCGGTGGTGTCACAGGCGGGCTGGGGATCGAAGGGACCGGCTCCACTGCTGGCATGGCCGCTTGCTCCACACTCTTGGCAGGTGGTGCTTCACCTGAAGTTAGAATGGGAGCCTATCTGGGAATGTCTCAAAACAAAGGGGGTAGCAAAACCTATTATATAACTATAATATATTTTTTACAATTTGTTTTGAGACATTCCCATGCTTTAAACGATATTATACTGGAAAAGCCAAGGCCATTACAAAGAGAGCTGCGTATAGCTATGTCTTTGCATGAACCGCAGTAGAACGTGTCTCCTTGCCTTCACCCACTTCAACTGCTGGATCGTCGTCCAAATCTTCTTCGCTTTCCGACTCCTCCTCCACATCGGTTGACGATTCGGATTCGTCCCTTTCAGCTTGCTCAGGCCAATCAACACCGATGGCCGACATGAACGACCGCAACATGGGGTCTCTGGGTCTGTTAGGCCTGTTAGCCAAACGATTTTTTGCAAAAGTCAGCAATCGTTTCAGCTGCCATCCTTGCGTCTCGGCAACCATTCCTTGGACAAAAGCAGTGTGCAACGAATGTAACCATTTTGAACACGCACGCGCGCACGCACAAGCATTACTATCACATGAGCAATCATATCACAATAGCCGAAGTGTCGAGAGCATGGGATTTGCATGTAATCGTACAGCGCCTGCACATGCACCGTGCACGTCTTGACACCAACCCGCAGCCCCAACATCTTAGCTGCCACGGTCAGCACTGCAACGTTCTGCTTTATGGAGTCCCGGTCGATGACCTCTGTCAGCACCTCCACCTCAAAGAGATTTTGAGGAGTCGGAAAGCGAAGGGGTTGCGAAGAAGATGCAGCAGTTGAAGTGGGTAAAGGCAAGGAGACACGTTCTACTGCGGTTCATGCAAAGATATAGCAACTATCCATCTATCAACCTATCCAACTATCCATCTCTATCCAACTATCCATATCTATCCAATTACCCATATCTATCCAACTATCTACCCATCTACCTATCTGACAATCTACCTACCTACCTACCTACCCACCTACCTATCCATCCACCTATCTACCTATCTACCTATCTACCTATCTACCTATCTACCTATCTACTTATCTACCTATCTACCTATCTACCTATCTACCTATCTACCTATCTACCTATCTACCTTTCCATCTACCTATCTTGTCTACCTATCTTCTCTATCGATCTATCTATCTATCTACCTATCTATCCATCTCCCTACCGATCTCTCTCTCTCTCTCTCCCTCTGTCTGTCTCTCTCTCGCTCTCTCTCTCTCTCTCTCTTTCTCTTTCTCTTTTTCTCTCTCTCTCTCTCTCTCTCTTTCTCTCTCCATCGCCCTATCTACCTATCTATTTGCCTATCTATTTGCCTATCTATCTACCTATCTACCTATCTACCTATCTATCTACCTATCTACCTATCTACCTATCTACCTATCTATCTATCTATCCATCCATCTGTCTATCTATCTATCTATCCATCCATCCATCCATCCATCAGTCTATCTATCTATCTATCTATCAATCTACCTATCTATCTATCAATCTATATATCTATATTTCTACCAAATGTATCTAATCTGTCTTTCTATCTATCGATCTATCTACCTACCTATCTATTTATCTACCTACCTACTTATCCATCTATCTATCTGTCTTTCTATCTATCTATCTATCCATCTATCTACCTTTCTATCGACCTACCTACCTACCTACCTACCTTCCTATCTACCTCCCTATCAACCTATCTATTTTTCTATCTATCTATATCTCTCTCTTTCCCTCTCCCTCTGTTTCTTTCTTTCTTTCTTTTTTTCTTTCTTTTATTTCTTTCTTTCTTTCTTTTATTTCTTTCTTTCTTTTTTTTTTCTTTTTCTCTTTCTGTCTTTCTTTTTCTCAATCTCTCTCTCTCTCTTTCTCTGCCGCTTCATCGCCCTATCCGTCTATCTATCTATATCTTTTTTCCTATATCATCCTATATCTATGTTTCTACCTGTCCACCTATCTTAAAACTATATCTATACCTACATCAGTTTATATCTATATAATCTAGCTATCTACTATATGTTATCGATCTAGATACAGATTCAATCAGGGCAAGTGGCCAATTGCAACTTGCGAGCTTTGTCGCGGATATCCCCATTACTCTCCCATTCCATGGCCAGCGCGGAGTGGGACATCTTTGTGCTGAGAAATTGAAATTGCATCCCAAATGATATTGGTGCGGTTACTTATTCAACGATGTTTTTGTCCCGCGCATGCTGCAACACCTTGAGCCTTGCAGTGTCATATGAAATCCACTTTGACTTATGATGCTGCTGCACACGTCAAGCGCTAAGGTCTTGCTGAGAAGACCCGCCATCCACACAGCCTTTAGTGCAAAAAGTGCAGGGCGATGGGGGGGACCCACCTGCTTCTTCACGACCCGTGCCAAACAGCACAGCATATGGTCACGCACACAGCATGGACGCTCATGGATTGACAGTTTCTAAGCACCTGGAATGCACCTGTTGGGATGTACTGTTGATCCTCAATGGTATGTCCCAAAATCGCACTTTGATGTACCTACCATTGGCTTGACTTGGCAATTGGGACACCACATGGGTAGATATGGATGCTTTGATTTCAAATGACTGATATGCAAACCCAAAACATCAATTCTCATGGAAAACGGAACGTTTGGTCCAAATGGCACGTTTGGAACGTTTGCGCAGTTTTGCGCCCTTTTGCGGGTCATTTTGGGCTAATGTACCAATAGTGCAGTTATTTCATCACTTTGGAAGGTCCAGGTAGGCAATTTTTGGTTTATAGGAGATGTATCTATAGTTGATGGGGGTTGTAAACCAACTCATAACTGGGCGGAGGGCACCACTGTGTATATCAAACTGCTTAATGGATCTTAATGGAATTTTTACAGTAGCAACCATCACTGGATGGCACCGCATTGCAGATGGTTTTGACAGAATCTGGGATGAAACCAGTGAACAGGTGGAATTTCTGCATGGTTTGAATAACAAAACTGGAGTAGTACAATTCGAGTCCTTCAACTCAGAACAACTTGTCTAAGATCATATGAGATCATATGAGTTGCGGTCATTTCAGCTACGCACATGGGAATTGCCAGCACACTTGGAGATGTATTTATTGGCTTTCGAAACAATCCCAGTCGCATTGAATATGATGGCATGTTCTTGACAAAACTGACAAAACTACTGTGGATGGTTGCGAAATCCTGCACCAGCTGATACACGGTAAACATCCCAATATTTAAAGGGTTTCAACATGTTTCAACCATCCTTTTGGTGGTGCAGGATTTCGCTGGCCATCCACAGTATCACTATCAATCTAACCTACCTTTCTCCAACACATGCCACGGAAAAGATGGGCACATGCCACTGATTGGTCATCGGTCATCCCATTCATCGACTTTTGCAGGTCAATACCCCAGCGTTGCGGATTTGCGGATTTCTGGTGAAAAAACCTGTGAGGAATACCTGGCTTTTCCACTATTTCTGTGGATGTCTGAGGATTTCTGAGGATCTTCAAACAATACCCCAATCCCTTTCGTGAACTTCGGCCATGCTCTCCGACTCGCATTCGAGGCAGTTGGATGAATTCTGAAGCCGAAGTGGTCCTCAGAAAGCACCGCCAGCTGTTTCAACGCCAGACGCAGTTGCTGCGCTAGGCGTTTCATGAAAGCAGCTCCTCCCTTTTTGCGGTTTATATATTGCCATGGTGAGCCTGAAGTACAGGGAATTGATGACCATAGGTGTGGGGGCGCGGTTTGGGTTTTGTATTTGACAAGTCATGTGAGGACCGAAATCCAAGTACTTCAGTGGAAACATGTGGAGACATACCGCCTCTCCATCGCTGCTGGAAACTTAAGTGTTTCCAACGCAAACGACCATCCGGTTGCCTGTTTGGCGTGGTGGCATCTTTGTCAGCTCCTATTGGTTGGCTAACGGCTATCCCATTGTACTGGTTGCGGTGCCCTTTACCAATTATGAATGGTCAAAAGTGGGGTTAATATAGGGCCAAACTATAGTTATATATATATATATACCTATGGTAAAAAAAAAGTGGGGTTAATATGGGGTTATGGTTAACATAGCTATATACATTCCATAAATGGGGCTATAAGTGGTAAAGGGCCAGTTAACTGCGGTTAATCGGTGGAATCGCCCATACAAGGACAGTAGGACGATTTGCATAAAACAAAACAACTGGATAGTTTAAATGTTATCATAAATAACCACCATTGATGTGGTATACTGTTGTATTATGGTATCACTATGTTATCTAACATTATATAACTATTGTATCATCACTCATCACCATCAATATCACCATCATATCATCACAATCACTACAGTTATGGTCATTTATCAGTTATAAGTACTTATAACCCCATTTGTAGAATGTATAATCCCATTTATAACCAGATATAACTGGTAGCCATGGCCATAACTGTATGTTATATAACTGTTATGTATCTATTGTTCATACTTTAATCCCATGTTGCTGATGTGAAAATAGAGATCTGTTTCTCTGATAAATATTTAAGGATATCCCGTGGTATCCAGATATGTCCCGTGGCTGAATAGCCCCCGTTTTGAGACGCACCCCATTGATGTTCGAAGCCCACGCTTTGATGATTAGGTTCCATATGAAATCCATGAATACCCCATGGTACAGAAAGAATTTATGTCGCGGTCAAAAAGGTAGAGCCGTAGAGCCTCCAAATGTTATGTTGGTTGATGTTCACCCCATAAACATCCATAAACTCGTTCGATATATCACCAACGCAACAAACATGTCACTGTCTATTTCCATGATATCCCCATTATCCCAATCTTGATGGTTGAACCCCAATGTTTGGTGATTAAATAAAAATTAAATCAATAAATCTATGTCACTTTCCAGGGTCCCTTGCCCAGAAAAAACGAACATAACGCCACCATCCATAGCACCTGCATCTGCCGCTGCGCTGCAGCACGCAGCTCGCGCACCAGACTTTGCGGCGACACGTGGAGTGGCGCCTGGAGAGGTGTCGACCAACAAAAAGGTCAGGGTCAACATGGGTTAACACCCAAAATGGAGGCTTTTACCAAGAGACATATAGAAAACACATAGAAAACACATAGAAAACATTGATTTTTTCTCCAGAAACATGTAGGAAAAAAACATGGATTTAACAACGAAGTTGGCACATGTTTTTTATCGGAAGATCTAATCGAACCCATCCAATTGTGATTTGCTTTCTCAAAGAACATGTGGATTCTACGATCAGTGATCGTTTGTGAACTTCACTAATTTAAGGTGATTAAGTTGTTTAAGCTTCAGTGTGTGTGTTAGTTTCATCACGGTTTTCAAACTGTAAAACGATTAGAGTTATGGCCCAACTCACAGTTATACATGGGCTGATTTCATGATACATTTCACCAACTATAGGAATTATGTGTCATTCCATTTATATCCATTTATACTTGTTAGTTGGGCCATAACTAACATAACTATGGAAAATCACCTGTTTTAATGGGCAAATCAACTATAAATGGCCATGTTCAATAGCTATGTTACAAATTACCAGAGCGTAAACCTCCATTTTCCTATGGTTTTCCCATGGTTTTCCCATTAAAACCTCCATTTTCCTATGGGTTTTCCCAACAGTTTACCGGGTAAAAACATCGGTGGATTTCTGACAGGTTTTTTCCCCACCTGACGGCCGCTGAGAAGGACCACGTGGATGCAGATGCTCATGGCGAGCTACGAGCGGCGATGGCGAGCTACGATAGCAATCCGACTTTGTTTAGTACAACATGGGATTAAAGTATGAACAATAGATACAATAGTTATATAACATACAGTTATGGCCATGGCTACCAGTTATATCTGGTTATTTCTATGGGATTATACATTCTATAAATGGGGTGACTTGTTAGTACTTATAACTTATAACTGATAAATGACCATAACTGTACAAGGTGGTGCCCCAGTGAGGCAAATCGCTAAGTTGGGCCAAATATATAACTCCCATTTCACTATAGGGTTTATGGCAGATATAGCGAACTAGATCGAACTAGTATTCATGGGGTTTATAAACCAACAAACATAACTGGGGGGCACCATCCTGTGGGAAAAGCTCTGACTTAGGATTATACAAAGTACTAAACAATTGGTATTTGTAGGATATAATTGATATAATCCTAGTTGATGATAGGTAAACTGACTGGGTATATAATTATGGTTAGACGATGTCAAAAGCTAGACAAACAAATACTTGTCCGTGATCCACTGGGTGATAGTCTATGTTCGAATTGTGCTTAGGATAGCCAGACCATGGGTAAAGCATGCATTCATAACTGGAGAATGTTTCATGGGGTTCTGGACTTTGGACCATCCATCGCACAGCGAAAGAAGCTCAGCAGTTTCCCAGGAAATGATGCTATCTGTTTCTGTGAAAAAAAAACAAATCTCCACTAAAGTCACTAAAAAATGACTCTGTATCTTAGCCACGGTATACTAATTGGTGGTTGGATCATCATCCCAACTATTGGGGAAAATAAAATTCATGTTCCAAACCACCACCCAGTATATCTTCACTCGATGTCTGTTGTAAAACACATTGGGCTGTGTTCAAAGTTGAACATGACACAGGAAACCGTCATTGAATTCTTCTGATTTGTTCGCCACCTGCAAAAAACAACATCATATTTCCAGACTGTTATAGATGATATCATATCTGGCTGGTGGTATACCTACCCCTCTGAAAAATGATGGAGTTTGTCAACTGGGATCATGAAATTCCCAATAGATGGAAAGTCAATCCAAATTCCATGGTTCCAAACCACCAAGCAGAATATTACTGTTAATCATGTGGGTATACCATCTATTAATCATCACTTAATTATCTATTAATCATAAGTTTCCAAACCTACTTTTCTACTATTTAACCTATCTATTCCTACTTTTCTATCTATTCCAAACCAGTTTCCTACTTTTCTATCTATTTAACGGCCTTGCGTACAGTCAAGGTTTCTTTCTCGCTTTTCCCGGCAGATTTCACGTGGAACGCCAACCCAAAGATGCCGGATTTTGTTTCAGAAACATGGGGATGGTAAAACTCCTGGATTTACTGGAAAAAACATATGTGTTTTTACGAACATATCCAACATGACCTGACCAACATTTTTATCCAACATTTTTATCCAACATGTTTTTTTTTAAACGAACATGTTCCATTGTCATGTTGGATTGTGTTGAAGATAGTGATTGACTACGTAGAACACGTTCATCTGAAATGGCTGATTTCAGTTCATTCATATCCGTGATAATATTCATATGTATGTTCATGATTATGAAATTGCATCAACTCTATACTCGAAATATAGTGTTTTAGAATATGTTTGATGTAATTATTTTGATGTGTGCACCTACGTTGACATGTCAACCCACTGTCCAAGCAGTAAACTGCGTGGAGTTGAATAAACAAAATCATCAGGCTCAGTGAAAGAGAAACAGAAAACCAACAATCCTACAATGTGGGGCCCGCTGGTTATAAGTTGGTTTATAACTCCATCTAACTATAGTTATAACTACCATAAACCCTATAGTTATTGTAGTTATTTGGCCCAACTTAGCTAACGAACTGGGGCATAGCATTGTACAACGTGCCCTCCCATCTGGGTCCCAAGCTAAACAACTGGAACCACAGGAGTCTTTCAATTCACAGCTAGTCACGTCCTGGCCGGGGTGAAAAACATTAGGGGATCACTATGGTAAGTCCACCATAAGTTGGGATATAGTTCCTAAAGTTATGGTCATCTATCAGTTATAAGTACTAACAAGTCACCCCATTTATAGAATGTATAATCCCATAGAAATAACCAGTTATGACTGGTAGCCATGGCCATAACTGGTTATAAACCATGGGGATCACTATGGTTATCTAAGCCACCTCTTAGTGGGACTGCACCCAAGTAGTACCAGCCACTCTCAACTCTTCCGGTGTTTTGAAAAACTGGATGTTCATATGTGTTTATAGCTTACGTATACACTGTTTTTTTTCATATGTGTTTACAAACAAAATATAACAACGTTGTTAACATGTTCAATGATAACTTCCACCTACATACGTGTACATGTAAAGGGCGCTGCGACTTGGACGCACCGTGATGCACGGAACTCGGTCCAGCAAAGCACCCGGTAGCCAAAGGTGGCAGTTGGAAATGCACTACAAAGTGGGGGCCCCGTTTGATAGCTAAGTTGGGCCAAATAACTACAATAACTAGGATTTATGGTAGCTATAACGAACTAGTTAGATTGGGGTTATAAACCAACTTATAACTAGGGGGCCCAACATTGTACAAATATGGAGGTTTTAAAGTGGTGGGTTTTCCGTTGCCATGCTTGATTACCGGAGGGTATGTACATATATTATCTAAATATATTGTGTATGTGGCCTGTCATCTCATATCTTCCAAATGAAGACAAAACAACTCATGGTACAGTTTTGGCCCTTTACCAGTTATAAGTACTAACAAAACCCCATTTATAGCATGTATAATCCTCTAGAAACACCAAGTTATAACTAATAAATGGCCATAACCCAATGTTACACCCATCGCTGACAAAGAGCAACTCACCTTTCTTTAAATATTTACTCGCTCTCCTTAGATGATTTGGACGCCTGAAACATGTGTTTTGTTCAAGGGTGACTTAGATAATTTAGTTCACTTAGAAAACTTATTTAACATATATAAAAATGTTGTTTGGTGGACATTGAAGTATACCTCCATGAAAATGGTTTTACAAAGTATGATAGTTGCTGTTCATAGACAAATATTGTAGATCTACAGTGATAGATGTTTATAGATATATGATACTCACTTAGATTATTATGATATATATATATATGATTGATATACATACATAAAACACATAACATATATATACACATAGGTGTTATAAAATTAGATATACAACATAAAAAAATGATTTGGATGTCAAGGCACATTTTTTTTCGTTCCGGTCCTGCCAAGTGGAATTGCTGGAGTTCTCCGCAAGGAGCTGCACCTCCGCAGTTTCATGCGGAACACCGTAGGAAAACCATAGGAAAACCATGAATCATGGTGCTTGATTGGGATTTATAGCTGATACCCTCTGGTTGTTTAACATAGCCATGGAAAATGGTCTATTAATTTGTACATGTTTTTTGATGATATATAGGATATACCTATTAAACATGGTGATTTTCCATAGCTACGTTAAATAACCAGAGGGTATATACGAAGCTGGTGAACACAACTACAATTTCACGTTTGGGATTATGCTAGTTCATGTAGTTTAATTCCGAACTAGTTTCTCATAGGGTTTTTTTCAACTAACCCACGTATATCTTTTCTTGGAGGATATACCCCACATTGCAAAATGTTATGGATATACCCTCTGGTAATTTAACATAGCTATTGAAAATGGCCAGATATAATGGATTTTCCCATTAAAAAATGTGATTTTCCATCGTTTTTTGTATGTTTACCAGAGGGTACCTGTAATATACCCAAAAAAAAAAACATCGGTATATGATGGTTACCATTTGCCGCTTTGGGGCGAAGTCTCGGCGGTTTATCTAACTCTGGCGCCGAATGCCATTGGATGATGTTTTTTGATGTTCTTTGTGTGTGGCAAACAGATTGGGAACTAATGAAAGGAACTATTTGCATATGATTTTTGGATGTGATCTGTTAAATAATGAATATGAATATGAGATAATGGGAATCGTTTAGGGTGTATTTAGGGTTGGTTTAGGGTTTGCTTGGGGTTGGTTTAAGGTTTATTTAAGATTGGCTTAAGGCTTATCCAAGGTCGGCTTATGGTTGACACAAAAGAGTGTATGTCTGGAGTGATTCAAAACCCTACTTGCGACGCCCGTGCCATGTCGATTCCTGTCCAGCGCGCTGACCGGCTGGATCAGGCGTGGACCACCAGGCCGAGCGAACTCCGTCGAAGGCATCACGACAGAGGAGGTCATAGGTTTGCTCCAGGTGGCTTAGGGTTGGTCGATGACTAGGCTTGGCTTTACTGAGACGTCATAAGCTACTTCTGAAGAATGCAATAACTTCAGGTACAAAGACTACTGTATCCAAGTTACCTTCTTGTGAAGATCCCATACATTTGCAACTGGTGAGAAAGCATGGTAGAAAAAGCCACTGACAGGAAAGAAACTGGTGGTTGTTTCCAATTTTCAACATTCAGCATTTCACAGATCCAATTCCATATGTTTCCTTGATAATCAAAGCAACCAATGCTGAGTACTGTGGATTGTAGGGAGTTTGGGAATGACAACTGTCTCGGTTATTAAAACATGCAATCCGTTGGCAAGACTCAAAATGATGCTGCAAATCCTTGACACCTCTACTTCCACGGGCCATGAGTGCCATGAGATTAGTTAAGCGGTTCGTAAGTGGGTTATATAGCCCATTAGATACCCAGATACAAGATGCAACAAGGGGATATAAAAGACTATAAATATATCATATGAGCATATATAAACGAGTTGTGGTCTTGGTGGTTCACTGCAATGGGTTTCAGTATAACTCCACTTAAAACTGGACATTAACCCCACTTTCCCCATTGAACTGGGATTGTAACCCGCTGGCACTGGACCCATGTTGGACCTCAGACCCATGGTTTGTTCATATTTATGTACTTCCCAAAAGATTTCCAATATTATCAGGGTTCCAAGATATGGTACCAAAAATTAAATATAGTAGTAGCCATCCAAATAAGCCATGCGACATGCGCATCCCATGTTTTCATCATATTAAAGCAAATTAAAACCACATCTCAGATGGTGTAAAGCATTTTATAAACAACATCCCATGAAAAATGTCATGAACACATATTAAACATTATTAAACCACATCTTATAGATGGTGTTTTTACAGTAAGTCCCATCAAAATCCAAAAAGAAAAGTATTAAAACCAAAGCCCAAAGGTATAGGTCAAGTCATTGAGCACCCCATTCCAATTAGATGCTTCATATCCTGGTTGGTGGTTGACCTACCCTTTTGAAAAATATTAGCCAGTTGGTGGTTGGGGATGTAGTGACATATAATGGGGATATGATATAATGGAATATGGAATATAACTTGATAAAACCAACAACATAGCCTGGTTGGTGGTTTCAACCCCTCTGAAAAATATGAAAGTCAGTCTGTTGGGATGATGACATTCCCATAACTATGGAAATATAAAATTCATGCGCCAAACCACCAACCAGTATCTAATCAAATGAATCCATTCCAATCTGTGGTCCCCAGACTGGGGCTTAAATTCTGACTCTACAAGGTGGTGCCCGGTGCCCCAGTTCGGAATCGCTAAGTTGGTGCGTTTATAACTCCCATTTCACTATGGTTCATGGCAGATATAACGAACTAGTTTTCATGGGGTTTATAAAGCAACAAACATAACTGGGGGGGCCCTTCACACATATATATATATATCAAATTCCATATCCCCATACTATCCTCATTTAATAAACCAACAAACATCACTAGGGCATTTAACATGGCCGCCACGGCCCCCGGGAGTCCCAGGTTTGGCCTGATACTCCTGGAAGGTGCAGTTGTTCAGCGACGGCACAGACCAAGTCACCTCAGCAGGGTTGCTCCACCAATGTTTTTGGGACAATGGGTGGACCAAAAAATGGCTTAATGTCAACCCCGGATGAGACTAAACCATGGTTTATTAGGGGGGTACTCCTATCTGATAACCACTATCCCCACTGAAATCGCTGACTCAAATCATCTAGCTTTGGATGGCCTGGATGGAATCCCACGTGGTGGCCGTGCTCTGCACCGTGGCCATGGCTTCTGCAGTGCGTAAGCAGCCTCGCGAGCGAGCCGGAATACGAGAGCCACGGCCGGTGCCCCCAGTTGTGCTTGTTGGTAAACCATAGTATATAACTAGTTCGATATAACTATATACTATGGTTTTAAATTGAGCTTATAAACCATAAACCATAACTATATACATAGTTTATAAACCATAGTATATACCATTAACCCAAGTGAAATTGAACTTATAAACTATAACTTAGCGATTCCGAACTGGGGTACCACCTTGCATCTCGTTGCGGCATTTCATAGTTTTGAATGGGATTGATGATATTGAGATGTATTTTGTTTGGGGGGAAACATATGAGAGATTGAATGGAGTGTGTGTTTTTTGTATTTGTTTGTTGTTTCATGAACTTGTTGAAATCTCAGATTTGTTGAACATCATGTGTTTTTTTCTTTTTTAACATCTACATTTTTAAAAATGTGTCCAAGCTTTGGTTGTTGAATTCCAACATGAAATTTGATTAAATCTGCCAATTGAAGGTCGGTCCCAAGTTATTCAACTTATTTAAATCACCAGCAAAATCATTCACTTTGGGGGGATGAGGGCACCAAAGTAAGCAGCCAGGGTTCGTTATTCTGGGGTTGATACCACCACTAATCATGCTGTATTATAGTCATTTCACCATTACAACCTGTGTTGTTTTTGAACATATGTGCTCGGTTTGTCCGAGAACCCCCCGGCCCATATGTATGTCATTCCATCTGTGTGTGGATTCGCCCGCTATTCCAGTTGGATTTTGTTGCCATATGTTGCCATCATGCTCCATCTCCTTGTTGTGTGCCAAAACCTGATAAGACTTACCTAGGACCTAGGACCTAGTAAAGATTAGTTATTCTCACCCCCCTAATATTGAACACCCCCATTTCATCTGGTTTCAAAATGTGTGTCTTCACCCCCATCAGTGGATTCTACTGAGGGGATGCGATTCCACCGGACCAGCCAAGTAGCAATCGTAGTTTTGGCACTGCGGACCAGCACAGAACCTTGCACGCCAAGGGGTTCGCAAGGGAAGTGTGTCACAGGGAAAATATCCAGGAAAATTGGGAGGTCTAAAGTCTATGTTTATCATTCCTCGTTGATATTCTTAGTAATTATATGTTGTTCATCTTTGGTATCTAATAATATATTGAAGTTTCAATGTTTTCTGAGTTTTTTTTTCACACAACTGAGGCTGAAACAGTTTATGCAAAACACACACACACACATGGAATCTACCCTCTGGTAAATTGACATAACTATGGAAAATCACCAAATTTAAGGGGTAAATCCACTATAAATGGTGATGTTCTATAGTTATGTAAGAGTTTACCAGAGGGTATGGCCAATGATAGTGTGTAAAAACAAAGAAATCAAGTAACTTGGCTGACTTGGTCCGACGGGTATGTCCAACGGGTAATCCATGAAAATCGAAATCTCCTGGAGGCTGAACACCATTAGACCCAGACTCCAGTTGGTTGGGGGTGATCAAAAATCCCATTCTATACCCATTATAATCCCATGATTATGTCCACAATATTCCCAACATTTATTATGGTAATAGCCTAGCAACTTATAAAACACTTTAGCTATTCCCATTGTATTTATTTACCCTCTGGTTATTTAACATAGCCATGGAAAATCACCATGTTATTAAAGGTAAACCATCTATTTCTATGGGCCATTTTCCATAGCTATGTTAAATAACCAGAGGGTAAATAAATACAATGGGAATAGATACTGTGCTTTATAAGTTGCTAGGCTATTACCATAAGAAATGTTGGGAATATAATGTTAAACACATTAACTATTCCCATTGTATTTCCATTTACGCTCTGGTAAACATACCAAAAACTATGGAAAATCACCATTATAAATGGGAAAACTCACTATTTCTATGGCCATTTTCAATAGCTATGTTAGTTCACCAGAGGGTAATGGGATGCTAATGGGATTTTCGTCATCAATGATCTATATAATGGGATGTTAATGGGATTTTATAATATTAAAACACATGAACTATTCCCATTGTATTTCCATTTGGGTATGGATCAATACCTATTAATACCATTTTTAGGGGGATGAACATCCATTTACCAGCTATTTTGATGTGAACTACAGGGGTACAAGGTTTTGACGCACTGCCATTTATCACAGTATTACTGTGAATATTTCATAATATTAAAACACGATTACTGGATCATATGGATCATTAACTATTCCCATTGTATTTCCATTTCATAATCCTAGTAAAAAAAACTATGGAAAATCACCATTATAAATGGGAAAACTCACTATTTCTATGGCCATTTTCAATAGCTATGTTAGTTTACCAGAGGGTAATGGGATGCTAATGGGATTTTCGTCATCAATGATCTATATAATGGGATGTTAATGGGATTTTATGATATTAAAACACATGAACTATTCCCATTGTATTTCCATTTGGGTATGGATCAATACCTATTAATACCATTTTTAGGGGGATGAACATCCATTTACCAGCTATTTTGATGTGAACTACAGGGGTACAAGGTTTTGACACACTGCCATTTATCACAGTATTACTGTGAATATTTCATAATATTAAAACACGATTACTGGATCATATGGATCATTAACTATTCCCATTGTATTTCCATTTCATAATCCCAGTAAAAAAAAAATATGGAAAATCACCATTAATGGGAACACTCACTATTTCTATGGCCATTTTCAATAGCTATGTTAGTTTACCAGAGGGTAATGGGATGCTAATGGGATTTTTGTCATCAATGATCTATATAGTGGGATGTTAATGGGATTTTATGATATTAAAACACATGAACTATTCCCATTGTATTTCCATTTGGGTATGGATCAATACCTATTAATACCATTTTTAGGGGGATGAACATCCATTTACCAGCTATTTTGATGTGAACTACAGGGGTACAAGGTTTTGACGCACTGCCATTTATCACAGTATTACTGTGAATATTTCATAATATTAAAACACGATTACTGGATCATATGGATCATTAACTATTCCCATTGTATTTCCATTTCATAATCCCAGTAAAAAAACTATGGAAAATCACCATTAATGGGAACACTCACTATTTCTATGGCCATTTTCAATAGCTATGTTAGTTTACCAGAGGGTAATAATCCCATTAAAACACCCAACAGTTGAAGCCGGTGACTCTGGAGGGCTCTGCATCGCCACAAAGCCATCGGCACATCCCGTGGAAACGGAAGCCTCTGAAAAGCATGGGAAAACCATGGGAAACCTAGGAAAACCATGGGAAAACCATTGGAAAACCATGGGAAAACCATGGGAAAACTATAGGAAAATGGTGCCCCAGTTCCTTAGCAAAATTGGTAGTAAGAAGTGGCTGAACAAAATCGGAACATGGAGATTTAACCAACGGGTATACCGCTCCAAGATATACCGTACAGTACCGTATATTTGTTCAAAATGACCTTGAACATATGTCTCAAAATAGTGGTGCCCCAATACCCCTTATAGCTTATCATGTTTTCAAAGTTTGGAGCACCCCTATTTTCAAATTTAGATTGTATCCCTTTTCAATACTGACATAGAATATTGAAAAAACAACACAACAGCGTTTTTATACGTTCCTAGATGCCAACAGCAGAACATGAACCGCCACAAACCGCCACCTCTTAACCGGTCTCCATGTTTCACCAGTCTATCCTATTGGATAGACAGTAGACCCTTTGTGAAAATGTCCCAAGCGATCCTGCTGGTCTGGAGGCAACTTGCAAAATTGATTCGGGGCACATCCTCGCGAAAGTCAGGGACGTCATCGCAGTGAGCATACCAAACTGCGATATAATCATATAACCATATAAACATAAACCATGGAATTAAAAAAATCAATAGGATTTGTAGCTGACCTATGATAGCTGAGCTGGTTTATAAGATTTTATAAGTACCTAGGACCTATGCCTCCAAATTCCACCCCACAAAGTGGTAAAAGTCCTAAAATTCCAGGGTGAAACGGCGTTTCAAAGGGTAACTTCATTATATATATATATATCAAAAATATTTGGTGATACTTAGTGTAAACCTGGAAATGGTTCAGCATATTTTAGCATGATTCAATAATGGAACCCATGGTGAATTGACTGAATTGATCGCCATTGTTCCCAACCATTTTTGATACCGTATCATGGTCAGCACTATGCCAAAAACATGGATGCGAATCATGTCAGCCTACATTACAGAGAGACAGCCAATGACAAAGTTAAGTCTCACTATAGCCTTATCGAAGTCGTACTTCTCCAGCAAGACGCGGAGCTCATCTCTGGACTGGCCACCCAACTTCCACTGGTCATGGATAGCCATCGGAACATTGATCTTTCCAGATGGTTTACGTTCACATAATCGACGCAGTCTCGCATCGATCATGTTATGCTTCTGGAGAGCCTTGAGGTTGCCTTCCTCATCATCATTCTCATCCGTCCCAGCCTGCCCAGGTGAGGCAGCCGCAGAGCCAGTGGCATCCTGCAGAAGGAGCTGCCACCAGTACTTGGAGTGTCTAGGCAGCTTAACCTATAGTGTGTGTTTGATTTGCCATGATTTTACTATAGTTGATGGAGTTATAAACCAACTCAGAACTAGGGCCACCTTGATATTGGGATCCTACAGGGATTCCTTCCATTGGGCATATCTTCAATCGGGGAAATTATCCACCTTTTGAGACAGCAGAAAGGGTTAACGTTTATGGTGATGTTTTTATTTTCTGCACAGATTATACAGTTTCCATAACTTTGTCCCATAAGAGTAACGTAGAATCAGAGACGATCTTTTCGCCTCAGACTGTACAACCTCAATGGAAGCTGCTTAGATGATCATAAAATATCAGAAGTTTTGTTGTCAACGCCCCTGAAAAATCAGGAAAAATAACACTTCGGGGCCAACATCATTTCCCCTAAAATTTAGCGATCACCCCATTCACTGCCGAGCTGCGTTCAGACCCGTTCCGTTGAGGAATTCGGAGCAGGTGCCAGCGTCGGTACAACACTCCTGACGTGGCCAGAATGGTCAATGGCCGATGCCGGTGGCGGCAAGTCTTACATGGCTATACTCTGACAAGGTGATGCCCCAAAGATAGCTAAGTTGGTTTATAACATTTTATAACTCTCAGGGTGTATGATACAATGGGGGTTAGAAACCAACAAACATCACCTATGGGGCAGCCCACTAAAGCATACCGTATGTCCACGTCAGCCACTCTCCAATTGCTCCACCAAAAGTCTGGATTCGGTGGCATCAGACTTGCAGCATTGCTCAATATCCTCATAATTAGCTTTGAAATTTCAGGTTCTTAACCATCATTAACCACCATTAACCACCATTAACCATCATCAACCACCATTAACCACCAAAAAAAGTGATACCAAGAAAACAAGTGTTTACCAAGTCCATATAGTGCCATAGTGCCATAGTGATCAGCCTCAGGAATCATCAGAGAAGCGGCCTGCCAGCCCCTTCCCAGGTTGATCATTGGAACCTCACAAAACAGCCCTAGCAATAGCATGGCGCAAAGGGCCTGCAGCAAATGGCCGTGGCCAACAATTTGACTACACTCTGGTAATCAAAAATGGGTTGCTGGATGTTGCTGGACAATTCTCCACTTAGTCACTTCGATGATTTTCCCAGCTGGTGCCCCACAGTCAAACGTTGATCTACATGATTCAAAAACAACATCAACTGTAAACGGTACACAGGTACCTTCCCTAAACCCAGCACTAAACCTAGTTAGTTATGTACCGAATTGGCCATCAGGAGATCAAAAGAATCAACTACTTCCCATGTTTGCTAGTTAAATCTCGATTTTCCCTCCGTGTTTGATGGGTAAACGATGGTAAAGCCCTAACTATCACCACCAATCCTAACCGGATCTAGCAGGACACGTCCTGCGCAGAGCAGCGTTCCCCTTGACAAGCGTATGGCAACAACTCCTCCAGCGCACAGTTTGGGTCGATGGGTCGAGGTCAACGAGTTGACATATTCCATGAGATGGACTGGCTGCCATTTGATACACTTGAGAACATATATATATATATATAAATAGATATATATATATATAGTGTAATATATTACACAAATATACACATATTATTATGCGTTTCCGAACAAAAAAATACTAGAACATCAACTAGAACATACACATAATCTCTCATCCAATGCTTGATTGCTGGTGTCATTTGGAGCCACCTGTACACGCTTCTTGCGATGCTTCGCTGGTTGAGGATTTCCTGTTGATCACTGGGATGGGAGGGAGACGCCCCACAGCATCATTCCCAAGCCTGGCTCTCAGGGTGTACCTCTCCTGCCAGCCATCGACCATCTCCTGTCTGCGACTGGTCGCACACCTGCCAGTACTTCTTCAGTTCGCGGACGTCCTGATTGTTCCCTCGGCCTCTGGGACTTTCCGGCGGTCCTCTCCTGCTTGTCCCAGTGGGAAAATGTGGGAAATGGATAGGTTTCCCATAGATTTTCCATACATTCAAGACATTGTTCCATAGGTTTAATGGGAAAATAAATTTGGTTTCCGGTGTTCCGATTTTCCCTTCAACCCATTGAGTTGATATTTTTGCTAACCTGTGATAGTTGTGACCTGCACTGGTTAGTACCTGAAGAAAAAGAATTAGTGATGATATTTCAATACAACTATGGAACAAACATATACAATCACTAGCAATTATGTTAAGTATGATAGGCAACTATTTTTGTCCCTAATCAAAAACATGCAACCTTTTTGAAAGACTGATGACAATAGACCCATGCATCTTTCTGGGCAACTTACTCTAATTCACACATCAGCAATAAACTTGGTGGCAATAAACTTTTTGGGGAATAACTCCCCCAACCTAGGTATGGTGACCTTGGCCAGTGAGGTTGGAATCATTTGTCCAAAAGAAATGCTTGTTATTGTCCTGTATTAAAATTATCTATGTGTATTTTCCATATGTTTTTCTGGTTGGTGGTTGACCTACCCCTCTGAAAAATATGAGTCACTTGGGATTATTATCCCATATATATATATATGGGAAAATAAACATGTTTGAAACCACCAACCGGTTTTCATTGTTTTTCCATCTATATCCGCATGATGTTCCCATGCTCGTTGGTGAGACCCACCATTTTGATGGACAGCTTCAGATGCTTCAGGGTCTGAATACTGCCTTCGCAGTAAAAAATACACCTCCCCATCCATTTGTAGCTGGGTAGGTGAATATCTCCCAATTTATATCGGGCAACAAAACGAGCGCATTAGTGGGTTTACCCTCTGGTAATTTAACCATCTAATTGATGGTGATCTAATGGATGGTAATGTTGATAAATCACCATCTGCTTTTCTTCCTCTGGTCACTTAAAATAGCAACTGAAAATATCGATATAAAACATACCCTCTGGTTATTTAACGTAGCCATGGAAAATCACAATTTTTAATAGGTAAACCATCTGTAAATGGGCCATTTTCCATGGCTATGTTAAATAACCCGAGGGTACCATTTTTTACATGTGAATAACCAAACATACCATGGCAATTTGTACCGCATGGCCAATCGGATTATTCCCTACATTTCTTTTAAAGCTGGTGAACGTAGATAATCCGATTGATACCAAAAGACTAAAGGATTAAAATATCCAAGATTGACATAGACCATAGCAAACCCTTCGATTACCAGAGTAGCATCCATCCACTTGACGTTGAGAACGGGATTCATGATTTTTAAGCCCATAGAAATAGTTGATTTCCCTATATTCCCTATTAAAAATGGATATTTTCCATAGCAAAATGTGAGTTTCCCCATCGCTCCTCGTCTTTCAGCACCTGACTCTTAGGACAGGGCTCGAAGGCGTCGTTGCGACACGTCACACGCGAATCCTGATGTCAAGGATGTCAAGGTCCCAAGCAGCACATGGCATGCGGAGGAAAAAAAATGGGAATGTACCGTTAGGTATATTACCGCCATACAGTTATGGCCATTTACCAGTTATATCTGGTTATAAATGGGATTATACATTCTATAAATGGGGTTATAAGTACTTATAACTGATAAATGACCATAACTGTACAGTCTGTTAAACTAACATAGCTATAGAATATCACCATTTTGAAGAGGTAAATCAACTATAAATATCATTTATATATCCATTGCCCTCTGGTAAATGTTTATATTTTAAATGTTTACATTTTGCTATGGAAAATCACCATTTTGTATAGGAAATTCCACTATTTCTATGGTCATGTTCAATAGCAAACTGTTAAATGGTCATGCGGGTTTTTCCATGGGAATTCTAATATAGATGAATGATAGTTGAGGTGATTTCTAGAAACAGTGGCAACAACACCATGGTAGAAGCCCTATGGTCCTATGGTCGCATAGCCACTTATAACTAGGATTCAGAGATGAAGAAAAATAACAGCAGTGCAATGTGATGCCCCATAGATAGCTAAGTTAGTTTATAAGTTAAATAACTATGGTTTATGATACTTATAACTATAGTCAATACTTTGTGGGAATTGGATTTACACTCAAAAATGACAATATCACCCACAACAGAACAACAGGTATGACTGTAACCACTCAACTTCAAATTCATGTTTTGTTATTTCTGTTTAAGGCCCGCATCATGGACCAACAGACTGACAATAGTGTCGGTCTCTGATTAGTAGCTAGGTTCGCTATTGTGGCACTTTTCCAAATTATTCTGAAACTCAAAAAACATTGGGATAGTTTTTTTTTTGGAAAAGAAACAGCCTGTAATTACTACAGGTACTGCAACTACTACAGGTACTACAAGTACTACAGGTACTACAAGTACTACAAGTACTACAAGTACTACAGGTACTACAAATACTACAAGTACTACAAGTACTACAAGTACCACAAGTTCATCCGCAAAAAACAGTTTTAATTACTTTACTTCGTGTGATCCCCATCATGACATTAATAAATTTTTTGTTACTGGCAAATCTTCTGGCATTCTATCTGACATATTTTCTGGCATTCGATCTGGCATTCTATCTGGCATATCTTCTGGCATTCTACCTGGCATATCTTCTGGCAGATGTTCTGGCATATCTTCTGGCAGAGTTCTGTTCTGGCATATCTTCTGGCATATCTTCTGGCATATGTTCTGGCATATCTTCTGGCATTCCATCTGGCATTCTATCTGGCATATCTTCTGGCATATTATCTGGCAAATCTTCTTATTCCATCTGGCATTCTATCTAGCATATCTTCTGGCATATTATCTGGCAAATCTGCTGGCATTCTATCTGGCAAACATTCTGGCACTTTATCTGGCATATCTTCTGGCATTCTAGCTGACATTCTATCTGGCATTCTATCTGGCATACCTTCTGGCATTCTATCTGGCATATCTTCTAACATTCTATCTGGCATATCTTCTGGCACTCTATGTGGCATATCTTTTGGCGTGGATACTCGCGGTTGAGGTCCGGCAGGGAACACTGGGCGTGGATGGTCGTGGTTGAGGTCCGGCAGGGAACACTGGGCGGGGATACTCGCGGTTGAGTCCGGCAGGGAACACTGGGCGTGGATGGTCGTGGTTGAGGTCCGGCAGGGAACACTGGGCGGGGATGGTCGTGGTTGAGGTCCGGCAGGGAACACTGGGCGTGGATGGTCGTGGTTGAGGTCCGACAGAGAACACTGTGCGTCGAGGGTCGCGGTTGAGCAGGAGGAGGAGGAGAGGAGAGGAGGAGGAGGAGGAGAGGAGGAGGAGATGAGGAGGAGAGGAGGAGAGGAGGAGCAGGCAACTGACATAAAATCTAACAACCCTCACCTGGCAGGTGGGGAATTAGATTTCAATTGTAGCCAATTGAAATCCTTACTTAAGTGAGGATTAGTTTTTCTCTTGGGAAGAAAATTTTTGACTTTCCACTTTAAAGAGAGTCCAGATATTGTTTAGAGGGGGGGCTCACACTAATCAGGAACCAACATTAGTAGTTTCTATATCGGTTGAAAAGTCAAAGACCTAGCGCTTAGTTGATGTTCATGCTATGCGGTGCTTTAATCATGTTCTGAATGAATGAATGACTATTCTGCGAAGATATGTACGTTTACACATGTCATATGTTTTATATATGTATATATTTCTAAAAAGGAACTACCCAAAAAAAGAAACGTAACATTATATTGAAATAATTGCAAATTATGTTTATATCTTTACAATTCTATATATTTCTATCCTTTTTGGAGGGTACTGTAAATATAATTTTATTATTATACATACAATGTGAGGCCCCCAAGATAGCTAAGTTGGTTTAAAAGTCCAATAACTATGGTTTATGGTATTTATAACTATAGTTACTGGGGCTTATAAACCAACTTATAACTGGGAGGCCTCACATTGTACATATCATATGTGTTTCGTGTGGATAAAAAAATCCCGTCAGATATCGTGGCACCGATAACGCGGTCCTCGAAGTGCACCGATAACGCCGAAGCCGCAAAGCCAATGCTATTTCCAGGATAGACCAAGAGATACCTTGAGGCAGACATTTGCAGTTACGGCCCAACTAACATTTATATATAAATGGGCTTATTTCATTATATTTTTTAGCTTAGTTATAGGAATTATTTCATTCCATTTATAACTGTTAGTTGGGCCATAACTGTGTCATACGTGCCTTGACGTCAAGGCACATCCGAAAAAATCGGTTATGCTGATCCCACTCTTGTTGGGAATGGGAATCCGTGTATCCATGGGAATTTCAGGATCCTAAAATGGAGGTACGTTAGTACCATATTTCTGGCCATATTTTGTGGTGATATTCACTTACACAGGCCTTATATAGGCCTTATATATGGTAGGTACTTCCATTTTAGGATCCTGCAATTCCCATTGATTTACCCATGGGTATATTAATATAAAAACATCCCATAAGCCTCCCATTATTCCCCTGTTGGTCCCCAGGACATGCCCAGATATCCTGCAATTCCCTGTGATTGTATGTCGGCCCTTGTAATTTCCTGGTGATGATTCAACAGATTTAACCAACACACGGACTTAAGCATCTGGTGATGTATCACAACGCCTAAGAATCGAACTAAAGAATACTGGTCTATTAATTGTGGGGGCACCCTCCAAATAATCACAATATGATACATAAATGGTATCCCCCCCATTAAACAGACTAGGGGTTTTATTAATCCAGGGTTGACATTGTATGACTCATATGTACTCTACTCATATGTACTGTACTCATATGACCAACGGAAAGGGGGGCTTTCCCATAGAACATGAAGAACATGCTGCATGAACATGATATTAACGATGTGTGATCTCAGAGGGGCCTGCAGGCACAGCGTTTAAACACAAGTGGAAAGACAAAAATATATTTGTCCGTAGGAAAGCCTATAAGCCATTATGAGCCCACGTTGAGGAGCCTTTGAAGTGGCAGCACATAGTACATGTATACAATTGATATCGGGATCTCTCACAGCAAGTCATCACCAAATTCAACTGGCTACTGGAGCCATGTGATCGTTGGAAGTACCGACCAATTGTGTTTTTGTTTAAAGCGCTATGAATGGTTTGAAAGCTCCAATAGCCATTCAATCAAACATTGTAGTTGGAAAGTAATTACAGCATCC